>JAFBJU010000703.1:467329-528984 GCA_016785305.1 Colistium nudipinnis | reverse complement strand
ACGTCACACTGAGCAGTCACTGCTCAGTGTGCGTTTACGGGAGCGGAGCGGCTCAGAGGCCGCAGAAGAGATTTTGCTTGCTACTGAGATAATAATAAAAAAAAAAGACACACTGCATCATAATAAGAATCAACTACAACGCCTACCATTTCTAATTACTAATCACAAATTATTACTAATATGAATGAAGGTAGAGTAGATAGCAATTGGAGATTTAAATCAGCATTGAAAATTGAAACTATCGCTCCCTCTCTGTCTCTCTCACTCTCTCACACAAAATCACGCTGCACACACACACACACACGAATCAATGATAAATCAATCATGACAAATTCAGTGCTTTCATGCACTTTTGTGACACTCAGACAGGTAAGGAAGCATCATAAGCAAATATTTAGCCTGCCTGTTTTTTTTAAATATAATAACCGTAAGGTTAAGTGAATTACTTCCCTACTATGCGAGACAACTACTCCAGTAAAACTATAGTATAGTATAGTCTATACTACATAGTAAGATATGAGGCTTGGTAAACATTAAGATGAACACGTTAGCATTGTTATTTTGTGCAAAACAGGCACAAGTTCTTTTCCAGTTCAAAGCCTGGAACAGACACACACTGTACCGTGGGCAAACTTTTTCCCGTGGAATAAAATGTTTATCCAACTCAGAAAACCTTCAGTGAGACAAAGCATTTATTTCCTCTTCGATTGACCTACCTATGGATTTAACAAAGGGGGGGGGGGAATTAGTTTCCAAATAAAGTCCAATAGAACCTTTTTTTTAATCTGCTCCGGCACAGCTCATTAAACGAAAGCATCTGTACCGAATGGCTGATTTTCATGTAGAAGTCTCTGCGGTGTGTGCAGAGATAACTTCCTCTGAGTTCATTGATAAGCAACCAATGCGCTTTTTTACGCAGTCATGTTTTATCCAAAGCCGCCTTCCATCTGCAGCTTACACGTCTATTGAGAACAAAATAGCATGTGTATTGGATTAATCTCTTGTGCCGGACACTTGAAATAGACATTTGTCACTCTTGTACTCTTTCCCCCAGAGGAAGCTCTGAAGCGCCTGGTGATTAAAAAAAAAGAAAACAAAAAAGATAATGTGGATCATAAAGCATTTTACGTAAGAGGGAGATTGCACGGGATTATGACAGTGGCGAATGTACACAGACGTGCACGTACACTCACCCCGAGCAATAGAGGGCATCAACAATGCGAGAAGGCCGCACGCACACAGATTTGATTTGGGTCAACCAGTAGCGGGCCGCGGTTTTAATTCTGCCAATGACTAAAACCTGTCTGACTCCTCTGTGGCCCGTGGCCATGGCTCGGTTCTGCCAGAGGTCATAATCCGGGGACACGCTCGTCAGTGGCCGTTGCTGTGGCTCCGAGGAAAAGCGAGGTGAAAGGGAGGAGGCAAGGAGCGGGTCTTGTTTCCGTTTTTCCACCAGTAGAGGAAACACTGTTTGAGCAGGGGTGTGGGAACGCCACAGCAGCAAGGGGCTCAGCAGGACACCGAAGGCCTCCTTGGCAGGATGCAAGCAAAGGGGATTGTGGGAAATTACACGGGATTAGAGCAAGCGTCTAATGCCCCTCATCCAGCGGGACATTTTCATCAAGAAACGGGGCTGTCGGACAGGCACAAAGAGGGGGAGAAAGAAAAAACGATTTTTTTTCCTGCTCCCCAGGATTAAACCTGACAGAAGACTTCTTTCTTCCTCTTTGCGTGGCCTTGACCAGCTAGCACTTTTTTGTTTTGCGCATTTGTCCATGCACATACAAAGTGAGGCGGGAGACAATAAAAAAAGTCCTGCTGTTTAAAATGTGATTGGTTTTGTGGGCCCCCGCTACAATTACGGTTGCATTTCCCCCTCCTCTACACATTACTCAGCATGGGGTGTGTAACAAGGTAGCTTCGTGAGTCACTGGAAGTTCCTAGTCCCTGTAGAACCCGGAGAAATGAAAATGTAATCACCGGCCCTGAACTCTGAGAGCCTTTTCTTGGCATAGGGAAGTGAAAAGGTGGAAGTGAGCTGTTAATACCTAAATTAGAAGCAGATATACTTTGTCGCATCAGCAATTCTTATGCACATTAGCCTTACTTGGTAACGTTGGCAAACACATTTTTTTGCAAAAAATATTACGCAACACATATATGTCTGGCACAGAGGTCACAGGGAGGTCATTGCTCTATGGTGGGCACACAAATCAATTGACCTTATGCATTTTCTTTTTTTAAATTTTGACACTGTGAAAGACTTCACAGATTATACAAAAAAATCATTTTTACCTTGTAATTATTAATAATTATTTAATTATTGTTATTATAATAATTTTATTTGGACACTTCTTATTTAGTCAAAACTATATGATGTTAGGGAAATGCTTAAAAAATAGCAAAATAATAATAAGTCCTCAGGGACTTAAATACATAATATATAAATACATAAAACTGAAACTAAAGAAACAATGAAATTGTTACTTATTGTTTTAGTTTCCATGGAAAGATATTATACTAAAAACAAATAGATTCAATTAATGTGCGTGATGCTCGTCAGACCATCCTCATTGGATCATTTTACCAACGTCAGAAATGAGAACCACCGATTTATGCACATTTCCAAAAGTGACAGGCAATCGTAGATGCCAATACATGTGATCCAATCGGTTTCGAGAGTATCAATGCCCGCCAGTCAAAATGTACCACCAGGCAGTCTGAACTCCTCGGCTGCACTGCCTTGTCTGTGAGGTGAGGGAAGTCCGTAAAAGTGACAAAAAGAGCGCGATCCCTGCTGCTTTTAAAGACACGCCGTAAAATCTGATGACTTTACAACCACTTTGCACACCCTAATGATTCTGAAGGCTTTAACACACAGAGGAGGGAAAAACAGCAATCCTCAGCATAGATTTTCTTTGGTTGGAGGGGGTCGAACAAACAGGAAGCTGCTGTCTTTATATGGCACTACAATACCTCAATAGCCTTTTTTAATATTTGGGTTGCCAAGTGCCGGCTACTCTGGCATCCTTTTACCCTGCGACTTGCTGAGGCCTGTTCTCTACGGGGCTCTGTTGAATGCCGTGGGGGAAGCCCTTCGCCAACCTTGTAGTGGTTTACATGCACATTAAATCAGGCTTAAACAGCGCCTATATAGACATGTCTGCTTTGTGTAATTAGTCATGGCGGCATAATTGCAAGGGCACTCAGTGTGTTGGGTGCAATCCGATTAAAAAATCCTCATTTCTAGCCAGCCACTAACTAATGAGATGTTAGTCGTTGAGAAGAGAGATTAATAGGGATTTGTAGAGATATTCAACAAAGCATCATCAAATGTAAATCTTTCACACAGGTTTTGAAAAAGGAATAGCAATTTTAAGGTTTTTCATATCTACATCTCCAAGTTTAACCAGCTCTTTAGATGTGGTTAAGATTGGACAGCCGGATTGTCCTTTGACGGCAGGTTTCTGTGTGAGATCGGCCGTGAATTCCAAACAGAGCATTCGTTTGAGATTCACATCGGAACAAATCAGTGAATCTAACTCTGGACAACTTCAAAGTTCTATTGATATCTGAAACTCTGGGGTTTTTCCTTTTGACTGGTGCCTTCCAATCATGATTCAGCTCTCTTCCTATTTCCATTTCATTATCTCTCTTTTGCTTCCTTCAAAAATAAACCACATTGCCCTTGATTGCCCAACTAACATCAAAAGGCCAATCTGCCTTTGCCAACCAATAAATGAGACTAACATGGCCACACAAACCGGAAATTTGAATGCTTTACACTTTCTCGTTACATTTTATATCGAAACTGTAACTATAGATGTTGAGTTCACATTCAAAGCAGTAAACAAAAAAAACAACATTTGATGGACATATTTATGGAAACAGTGTCTCAGATTAAAGCTGGCAGAGCTAGGCTAATGCGCGTCCCTCTTCTGAGTGGAAGACAGACGTTTCGAGTATTCATCAGCGGAATTCAGTGACACATAAGTGGAGCTGCTAAAATGTAAAGCTCATTGAGAGTTCATTCACAGTTGGAGCGTATCTCCAGTTAAATATATTCAGCTGTGCTGGGAAAATATCTGATTCTTTTCTTCAAAGTAAGAAGTTGGAACGAGCGAGCTGAAGTTCCCATTGTGCAGTTTGGCAAGAAACTTTGAATTACGTCTCTCGCGTTTTGTTGTGTCCAAACCAGAGGCAGACAATAAAGCTTTGTTGTAAAATCCATGCTGCGTCTTCGGGGTCAAGCTTATGTGAATCCAGCAACTACGGTGTTAAGAGTAAAAAAAAAAAAACCTGAAACAAAGCTGAAATGATCTACTATCGTGGTCATAATGTAATCCTATTTAATCATGTAATCATGTGTAATCATATCATCTATGTTCAGCAACACAGAGGACACATTTATGAATGTCTGGAGAAAATTAATAGAACTTTCAGTCGCGTTGGGTGCAAAGTGGTTTCCTGTTAATTGGCATTTGGGTGCAGCACAGCACCAACAGTGCAACACGCAGGTGGCAACTGCCAACAAACCAAAAAAAATGCAGATCAGGGGATTGTGGTTTACTCATCGTCCCAAGAATCAAACGTAGGCAGCAGGACTTTCTTCAAATATGGAACACCGCACTGAATAGCCACAAAGACAACAGCAGACAGGCGGACTAGTGCGAATCGTCTCCATGGCAACGTACACAGTGATGAATGGCGTATATGTTATGATGCATAACGAGAGTGATTAGTCGAGAGCTAATTATTCCTTTTGAGAAGTTTCGGGTAAGAGGCCGCAGACAAACACGTCTGTTGTTTGAAGTTAACCTCACTAACCCAAGGCAGGAGGGGGAAATGGAGTGGAGTGGTTTTGTATTTGCCACAAATAAACATATGCTTCATCTACTTTGTTTGGGTGTTTCCCTAAGCTCTCCTTTTATATCTGGTTATGCCAGTCATTCGGTTATCCACCTCATAACCTGGCGTGTTTATCCACAAGCAGGTGCGGCTGGGGTGTCAGGTGTTAAGAAGGCATAAAATAAACAGTGTAACTTGAGAGGTATTTTGCCCTGCTGGGTTCAGAGCCACGCAATATCACCAGTTTAAGTCTCCATGACAGTTCCTTCCTAACACCTTTCGTCCACACCTCCTCTGACACCGGGTTGGGGGGGGGGGTTTCCCTCATTCAACCCAAAACTATTTCATTTGATGCTGCTTTGCATTGCTGCTGAGCAAGTGAGTCACATTTGTGCAACATTCGAGACGGGAAGTTGCACACTCAGGGCGCAGTGCATTAAAGCCGAATGAAGTTCAGTTGTGCCACTTCAACCGGAAATGTTGAATCTGGTGGTGGAAATGACATTTTAATAATTTGTTATTAAAATATCAGTGTCATTTAAATGTCATTAAATGAAATAGAGTAGAGTCTGAAAATCAACAGTGGGCTGTACCCAGAATAAATGTTGGCACAGTGGGTGCACACACATTGCCAGTGAGTTCACTAAATATACAGCTTGTCCAGAGGAAAATCAACAGTGTCACAGCTGGCAGGCTGTTTGCCGCGACAACAGTTCAGCTCTATAAACAATGCAGCAGTACTGCCGCTGCCCCACAACTCACACACACACACGCACACGCACACACGCACACACGCACACACGCACACACACACACACACACACCTCCCATGCTTGTTTGCATACCCTGCCGTATGACATCGCCACTCTGGGTCAAACCCCCCAGCGAGCCGATTGGTCGGCCGCAACAGATTTGCTGATCAGGTCACAAAGATCACAAAGTCCTGCCAAAAGGTGACATCAGCGTGTGGAGCTTAGCTAATGGCCGAGAGATGCCTGCATGACCCTAACGCCACATCCTATTTACAAACTCACACAGCTTGCGGAAAATGCGACGTGCAATGTGGCCCTTCACTCCCTCCCGCCGATATGGGGAAGAGGATGTGAAGCGGCTGAGCGCTAGTTGTGTCGTAAATAAAAAATGTGCTGTGGTGGGGCTCCGAGTCTGTTTCGTATTGACACTTAGTCTCACTATTAGTGATGAGTTTACAGTATGACTGCTCGTATACCCATTATGCACACAAAAAACGTGATAGTGTGAGTAAGGCAATTCCACAACCGTTTACTGATTTTGTATATGGAATATATGGGTCTAATGTTTTTTTTTATTGGAAAGTCCTTTCTCCATATTCACTTTGTTATATACATGTATTCTTGCCACCTATTATTATTATTATTATTAATATTATTATTATTATTATTATTATTATTATTATTATTATTATTATTATTATTATTATTATTATTATTATTATTATTATTATTATCACACTCATTTAAATCATAAAAATTTTGAAAATTAAACGTTACATTTCCTTTTTCAAAAAAAGCCTATCAATCCACTCATAGGGATATTTTGATGGTTTCTTTCCTGCTGAGGGCTAAAGAGTATAATCAATGATACCACGCTCATGTTTGCAATTTAAATATGAGGCTGTTGCCAAGTGAGCAGTTGTTGACTGTAAATGTAAACTTTAGATGGAAATTCTTGGGTGGGTGATCAATATTTTAATGAGAAACTGACATGTGTGGAGGATGGGGGGGTGCAATAAATGTGCGTGCGTGTGACTGTGCATGCTTGTGCATGTGTGAGCCGAGTGAAGGAAAAAAGTCTAAATCACAGAGAAGGACTTCGTAAGTGAGTCACCCCTTGATGGGCAGCCGGCTTTGAAAGTTTGCACCAGTTCCTGGAAGAAACTCTTTTATCTGCTCAAAGTGGATCTGTTTTCCATTCAACGCTATTTGATTTTAATTGGAAAAATTTAAATTCCGACACCCCACCACCCTCGCCAAAAACAACCCCCCACCTCTTCGTCCCGTCACATTGATGAATCATTCGTCTTTGAAATGGTGGTTAACAAACTTTGACTAACCAGACTCCTGGAGAGCTTCCCACAAGAAATCCAAGCAGGCACACCGGGAGGCCACGTTCACTGCTCTGGCCTCTGTCGGATTCTTTGGGGGTTCAACTTTTTCCTAACTCGGCTGGAACAAAGGGCCGAGATGCCATTCAGCCGCTGTTTTACTGACTTCTGACAATAGACAACCACACAGTTGCTGAACCCACTGTTTGCTAACCTACATGCAGCTCAGACTGAAAAAAACACAAAAGAAATATATATATGTTTTTTTCCACGCTTTTTTCAATTTAAAATTGTGACATTGCTGACCTGAAAGTGATGAAAGCCCTTCTCACGCATGGAGTGTTTTTTTCTGTTGAAACGCATTTTTAAAAAGTGGCATTTGGGATTTGGGGATTTTGGTAAGCCAGGGCTTTCTGTCCCTGTCTACCCCCTCCTGTGATACGACAAAGAAAGAATAAATTGTCCGTAACCAGTGGTTGTGTTTGGAACTTTTTTACTCTTAGTCATAGCTGTATATTTACCCAAGCCTTTGTCACGGTGAAGGCGGGGAAAGTAGGGGACTTTTGCAGCACCTACTACTGTACCAAACTCGAAATGCCACCTTAAAGATACATATACAAATACAAAACGCACACTTCCTCTATTTTTCCTTTTTCATTTCATGAAGGCAGTGGGGGCCTAAAAACAGTGAGCCATGCAAACCTTAAAACAGGAAGAGACTCACCGGGTGGTGACAGACATTTTATCCCACATTTCACAAGCGTGGTCATTGTAGAGGGTGTGTGGTAAGTCAGTGATGGATGCATGACAGCTCAGGCTTCTGTTTGTCAGTGTGAACGTGTGACTGCCTGGCTCCAATTCCTCTGTACCAGATGAGCATGAAATCCCATCAGACAGATTAATGTGTTGCAAACATATATATATATATATATGTATCCTGTTGTCGGCTTAATGAATAATCTTTTGACTCAGCTTTCTGGAAAAAAAAAACCTTAGACTGGCCCACGAGCTGAGTAAAGTTCCCCTAAAGGTTTCCTGGCAGCGGGCATTTATTAATATCAATAAGATGGGGAAAGATATGAAACAACAGGTAATGGCTATGTGCTACTTCATTTTGGGTATGAGATACTTAATCGGCCATATGAAAAAGCACTTAAAACCCAATCAAGATTTTTATATTAAAAAGTAGGTAAAGGTGATCAGTAAAAGTACTTTTTTTTTCCATCCAACTGTTTTCAGCAAAAAAAACAAAACATCTCAAATCTTTGTCAGCCACCAGGCAACAGACAACAGAGAATTTTTAGTCATGAGATAAAAGCGGTGTCTACAGAGGAAGCTGGAGGAGGCTGCGCTCGTGAGGCACGTTTCATGGTGTCTAACTTTCGCACAATGCACACAAAGACAGGCGTATAAAAACACACATTACAACACTCTATACACACTGCTGCATTTGATGCACTCAGAGACAAGTTCACCTTATCCTGTAAATCAGACGCTCCCATGCTATTCGAAAACATCTATTACAACAGCTTGCAGAGACAATAGCGCTGCACTGATGAACATAATCCATCAATGTCATTGAGGCAATTGTTTTTCCCCATATTTTTTACCCCCCCCCCCACTTCATAGGAAAACCTTAAATGAAAAATAAACAATACTGTTAAACTGTTAAATAATAAACAGTTTTATTCTGCCAGAAACGAACCAGAGTTTTCTTCACATCTCACGCTTTATCTCTACTATGTTGTTGCCTCCTGCTCGCCAACAAATTACATGTGGGCCTTAATTTACTAGTTGCATTCAGTTTGGTATTTAGCAGCTTATTGGAGTCCCATTAGAAATTAATAGTTTTCTCATTTAATGTGATTGATGGCATCTTTTTGAACAGCAATATGTGTCTGTCTGCTGCTTTTAATGTTTTTTTACCAATAAAACAGAGATGCCAAATAAGTCTGCAGAATGGAAAGTAGCTTATGATTTTGGATGTATTAACGGTGGATTTAAGAGAAACTAAGTCTTTCCTTTGGTGTTTTTTGGCATCTGGAATACAATGTTTTTTTTCTGAGGGGTATTCTTGATATAAAACATATGTTAATATTTTCCTAAATCTTTTATTGGGATGTGCCATTTATCAAAAGTTTTTTGCACAGTGACAAAGCCTCCAGTTTACTTCATGGCCATCACAATATAAGCTGGTCGGTGTACCTGATGTTTTTGGCACAATCACTGCATCTGTGTTGTGATAAAAATCTCTGCCGTAATACGATTTTCCCACCATGATTAACTGTGTGCCAGAGCTGCACTGTAAAAAGAGTTTTTAAAGTACATTACAGTCATCGCTCAACTTAAACGTTCTTTACGTCACAAGAGAGATTAATGTTTCCCAGGGAGGGTGAACAAGTCAGAAAAGTCCTGCAGTCAGCGTCGGCAAACTGTTTTGGGCAAGTTAATAAATGAGGAGTTACAACTTTCAGAACAAACTGAGTTATCTAGTACTGCGTAATAAGGAATTCATTACTATTAGGAAATGCTGCTTCAATTCTCTTACATATGTCATCTTGGACTGTCAAATTTAAATTTTCATTGCATCATATCATATCACCACGATGAAGCAAGCGCATGGTTTGCAAGCCTTCAAATCTAGCTCTTAGTCAGTAATCCAGTGTGGAATTACATGAAGAGTTTCTCTGCCTTTTACCAGGTGCTTCAGAAGATTAAAATGATTTCTTATTCTTTCATGTGGAGAAAGTACTCATACCAGCAGGAGCCGGTGACTACAGCTTTATTAATGTTGTATTCCTGACCTTGAAGGGGGGGGTGTCTATATTTCCAGTGGAAGAGGTTCACATGCCTCAGACTGTGAGCCATTGTGTTAGATAACCACCAATTCACCAATTTCCAAAAAAGACAGAGTAAGCAGAAGTGAGTAGTATTACTTTTGTAAAAGTATTTGGTCATTTGGAGTCGTAGCATTACAGCAATGTCTCACTCGCAACACCCATGGCAACGGATGCAGGATGAGTCTGGCTTTGGAAATGCCAGCGTGTACATCAAGTCAGAGCTGTAAAAATTGCATTGGCAGTCAGCCGGGCAATCGCCATGGGTTTCAGTGTGTTGAAGGACTCCTGCTGGCCCTAATCTTTATCTGTGAGGATGGGTCCATGGTTCCTGGCATGTGTCCCCGTGTGGTGTCACAATATGCTTCCCACTCGGAAACTATTAACTCGCTTTGAGTGGCCCCCTGCTAGTTCTCAACATCAGTGCTATGACATGGCAATGTTGGCATTGCTCACCATTATAGCAGGTATTTAGACAAAACATGTCCTACAGGGGGGGGTGGCAGTTGCCGTAGGCTGGTGTCACTCTTTCCATACGACATTTTATTTATTTTTTTAATCGTGATAAATGATAAAAAACAAAACTAAAAAAAAAAAAGAAATTTCCACCTCGTGGTTGTGCTCGATGAAAAGACATGGGATTACCAAAATCGTCAGGATTAACACAGTTGGATATTTGTGCAACTTCTCAAGGTAATTCCTTCTACAGTTGTCCAACTGTAGGTTAAAGGCATGAGTGTGAACCTCAGGGTGGTGCTAGAGAAAAGGTCAGGGGCCAGTGGCATTCCTGAAGGGAAAATGAATATCTGCAGAAAGATTTCATGGCAATCTACCCTAATAGTTGTGGCAATATTAGGAAACATGAGCAGTACAGTGTGGGTCTAATACACTGAGGCATATGGAGCATTTTTGTGGTGTTCTTCCATTTTTCAAAACACATATCGAAACTGACCTCAGCAGTTCCTCTAAAGCTCCTCTTTCCCTCTGTCCCACTTCAAACATTCCAGGGCAAGTGTTCCAGCAGATATTGGGCCTTTTTAGTGGTTCTGTCCCTGAGAGAGACAAAGGGGGGGGGGGATTGGTGAGCTTCAGTCTTTATCTGAAACGGCCAGCTGTCCTGCCGAAGTTTCTGTGGCCTCACACACTTCCCAGACCACTCTTCACGATGCAACTCTCCTTTCCTCCCATCACCGAGACTCTTTCACAGTTTCACTGTAGTCGAGCGCGGGGAGGGGCAAAGGGGGGGGGGGATTGGTGAGCTTCAGTCTTTATCTGAAACGGCCAGCTGTCCTGCCGAAGTCTCTGTGGCCTCACACACTTCCCAGACCACTCTTCACGATGCAACTCTCCTTTCCTCCCATCACCGAGACTCTTTCACAGTTTCACTGTAGTCGAGGTCACGGGACCATGAGCGAGTCTCGGTCATTGCGAGAGTGACAGTTCCTTTTTTTTTCTTTTTTCTTAAGCGGTAACATTGTGAATATTTTATTTAAACAATACTTGGCATTGTCAAAACATAACTGCATGTTTCTGGATCTTGCTGGGTTTCAATATAAGCCGCAATGCATTTTTCTTTTCTTTTCTTTTTTGCCAGCGGCCTTTGATACTGAGAAGGCAGTGCAGTGTTTTGACAGCTTTCAGATTGTGATGGAGGGAATAAAACGGTTGGGGAGGGGGTGGTGGGCAAAGGCAGAGAGATGGGAGAGGAAAAGGGAGTGTGTGTGTGTGTTGGGGGGGGGGTGTCTGAGAAGGAATCTTGGGCTGCTCAATGTCACTCGAGGGAGGACTGAAGGGAAAATCAAAGGATGGGGGGAGGTCAGACGGATATGCAAGATAGAGAGGAGAGGAGTGGCTGCCTCAAACCCAGCAAGATGGTTGGAGGAGACACACTCAGGAGTATTAAACACACATATAATACATACTGTACATCTTACTCTCTCTCACACATGCTGGCATTATGTCCAGTAACACTGCAGAAAGGCTCGGAGTGTGTGGTTTTTTAATGAAACACACCCCTCCCTCCCTCTCTCTCTCTCCCTCTCATCCACCACCAAATCGGCTCACTAGCACGGGAGTCCAATGGAGGAGGAAGAGGAAAAGTAGGGCATATCTGCAGATTTAATGAGGCAAAAGAAAAAAAAAAAAAAAAACGCTGTATGACAAGCTTATGTTTTCTCCTCCTGCTGAGCTACTCTCTTCAAAAGACAGACTCCATTCTCTGCTGACACGGAGCCACAGCGTGCGGCACTATTGAGGCCATCCTGTGTTCTTTCGATTGTAAAATGTGGGTATTTGCGGATGCCTAACTGCACGGCGGTAGGCCGGAGACGCGTCTCATCCACTGCATGTCGCAGCAATCATGTTTGATCGTTTTTCGAATGTAATCCCATTGAGTAGGCTTGCAGCGCATTAAATCTCAAACCCCTTTTCATTTCGGACGTGTATTAGGCCGAGTTGTCGGAGGACAATTACTCAGACATTATTAACTCAAGACTTCTCTGCATATTTGGGGGGGGGGGCACACGCCCAAATAGCTGGAGACACTGGAGTGAACAGGAGGCAAATCCAACTGCTGCAATTAGCATACAACAAGTGTAGACCATTTCAGGTGACTGCCAGGATAAGCCGTTTAAGTCCCTACATGGCTTTCTCTGATCCAACCGCAGGGCTCTGAATGGCACACTCTTTTAGCAGAGATGTGCTCAAGCTGATTTCACCTGGGGGGGGGGGGCTGATTCTGGTTGCTAAAACAGGGACACACACTCCTTTACTGTCCCATTGGAATGGCCATAGAAGACACCTACATTCAAATTGCGCCAAATGCGAATACTGCACGCGCACGCGCTTCAGAAGCAGCGTGTGTCTTCCCAAGTGAAGAACAAAGATACCTGCAGCCATGCATCCAGAGACAGCTGAATATGTGGCTGATTACATCTCGAGGTAGGTCATGATTTTAAACTTGTTTACCTCCTGCCGCAGATTTTTACACCGAGCCATTGTATTCGTAATTGAGGACAGGAGTTGTTTTTGACAACCTCTCTGTGTTTAACTGACCCTCCGCGCAGCAAGTCGAGGCATGAGGTGGATGTTTGCTCTATTGGCGTCCATGAGGTGGAATTTTCCGGCGCGGCAGTCAATTTGTCCACATTCTTCCTGCAGGAAACCACAGTGGCATTGTGGTTTGAGGTCAGGGCGAGAAAAAGGCAGACATGTTACAAAAGATGACACTGCCTCGTGTGGGAGTCTCCAGTATCTCTGCTTGACATGTAACGACTGACGCAAATTAGCGATGTGATGTGTAAAGGCATTGTTTTTTTCTCCATCTGTGTATATTGAAAAAAAAAAAGTACGAGTCAATTTTTTTTTTTAATCCCGAGCTTCAGTCTGAAATGAAAAACGCATCTGGTCACAACGTGTGATTCTTACCCTCGGGGAGTTTAAGGATGATGGGGGATGCCGGTAGCCGGGCGGAGAATGAAAGGCATCTGCTCTTCTTCTTGTGCCTTTCATTGCTGCCTGATTACAGCCGCTCCTGGTGGGATGGGTTTAGGCTCTATCACAAAAACACGCACACGAAAATCTGAGAGTTCGTTCGAGGCCTGCTAAACTCAGATTGCTGGAGATACATCCCCATCATCAACGAGCAGAATGAGTGACATCTGGGGTCACCCGAGGCGTGCGTGGGTCTGTGCCTCCCGAGCAATAATGCTTTTTTCTGTGATGCATTCTGTGCCCCTCGGGACCAAACGAGTCAAAATGGCACCCTGTTTCTCATTTCTCCAATTTTTTTCCAAGTGCTTTTCCGGTGGCTTTTTCTGCTTTGCCGCGGGCGGTTATGGATGGATGGCACCTTTCTCATCGGGAGGAGAAGGGGAAAGGGAGGATGTGTGTATGAGTGTGGCCAAGGCGAATGGGCCTCAGGGTGAACAGGGTTGTGGGGGTCGAGCGGATGGAGGCCTGAGGCCCTTTCCATGCCATCATATGCCCAGGCATCCCTCTAAAGTTCCCCACTGTCTGTGGCTGCGGCCGGCGGGTCTCACATCGCCACCCATTATTTGAGGCCTGCTGTAACCGGATACGCCTGAGTGGGCCCACATCGCAATCATATTTCGCTCGGCATAACCATATACACTTACACGCTCTTCTTCTCCAGGCGTCCTTGCCACCTCTTCTCCCTCGGCTCCTCTTACCGCCCCTAATCCTCTTTCCCATACCACAGTAGAGGGCAGTTTATTACAGGTCCAGTGTGGTTAATGAGAGATGTGAAGTGCCAACAAGATAAATCACTTATCACTTGCCTGAGCTGGCACGGTGACAGCACCGGCAGATGCTGGCCCGCGTACGAGCGCCACGATTTGCTCCGAGAGAAATTCACTCGCAAAATAAGAGGGGAAAAGGCTGAGGGAGAGAGGAAGAGGGGGGGGGGGTTGATTTTCTTTTGTTGGCATTCGAGCCTCGTTGCTCCTTGCAATAAAAGCCATGTTCAAAAAACATAATCATCTCGAACAAGGCTGAAATGTGTGAAGAGCTTTCAGTGTGGACGCCCTTGCCTTAATGTATGTGATTAAGTAGGGGCCACACGGCGAGAAAATCACTACAATGAGCAACGCTGTGGATGTATTGATTTTCTGCCTGTGCCTCCTTTTCTGCTCTCCTCAGCGCCTCCTCCGCCCCCGAAGGAAGCCTGTACGCGCCTCTGTCCGCGAGGCACTACTGGGGGCCCACACCAGGGGAAGGGCGATTACTGGTGGAGCCCGCAGAGGTACCAGGACGTGGGGTCCACATGGAGGGACACTCGCAGACGCCACATGGTCTTCCCCTGCAACACCGGCGTGCCCTCAAGTCTGAACGCAGGATACTGCCCCCTCCACCCCACCCCGGTGTGGGTAGTCCACTAGGCTTTTGGGGGGTTACAAGAATACCCGCCCGCATGCGTGTGTGTGTCGTCATGGTGCATCTTGGGAGACCTGCTCTTGGCAAGCCTCTTCTTAAGTGGAAGTTTCTAGTCAGCGCTCTGTGAGTGGCAGATGCCGGCTTATCAGAGACCAGACGTGGAGCCACACTCAGGAGCTCTCCTCCCACTGTCACCCTGCTCCAATGTCAGCAAGGCCACATCTTCATACAGGGACGTTTAAACATTTAACTAAGAATTACAAAAACTGAAAAAAAGTACATACTATAAATACACACACACACACACACACACACACACACACACCAAGCCACCCAGATACTCCACCATTTACCACAGATCCCTCCAGGCCTCAGTTGACACTGACCTAAATGGATGCACAGAGTAACGGCCCAGAGCATCTTGTCGCCATGACAGCGGAATGGTTGTGACCATCTGGGTGGCACCTTGCACTGATCTGATTTTCGCTGCTCTGTCGATTAAGGCGACCGGTATAAAAGGAGGAAAGAGTGGGGTATAAAGAGGTGTGATAGTGCAAGTGGGGATAAAACAAGTACAAGTTACTACCCTCCCGGGGAGACATTTGACTGCAACGTGCCGGGACACAGATAGAAGAAGAAAGACAGAGAGGGAGACTTGAGGAGTATGAGGATAAGAGAGACAGAGAGAGTCAGGACGTTAAGAGAGACAGAGAGAGAGAGAGAGAGAGAGAGAGAGAGAGATGTGAGTCCCGGGAGAGTTCGGGAAGCAAAAGGAGAGAGAAAAAGAGAGACGCCTAAAATGGAAAGAGATGGTTTTGAGCGAAAGAGAGAAAGATTGATGGTCAGAGGGAAAGAGAGAGAGAGAGAGAGAGAGTAAAAAAAAGGGAAAGAAGTAGAAAGAGAGAAAAAGCCAGGGGGCTAATGGGCTCGTGGCTAATCAATCCTGAGTGATGGCCCCTTTAGAGTGGGGAAAGGCTGACAGATGGAGAGAATCCCTCTGCTTTAGCCCTCCCCTGACTCCCCGGCTCCTAACTCAACACACCGGACGGAGCACATCAGCACTCACCTCGCTGGAGTGGGTCTACAACCCCCTACAAGAGCACATGTGAAATCATCAGACTCACACACGGTCCATCATGTCAGACACAGCCATATCAGGGGTCCCGTACTGTTGCTCCTGACATGGATACGTTTGAACGAGCGCAGCATCAGTTGTAGATTGATTCCCCATAAGGAGTGATTGGACTAAATGAGCGCCGGGATCGATAGCTCGAGATGGGAGGGGGTTGATGGGAAGGGGGTTACTGCTCGGACGGTCACATGGGGCGCCACTATCGCTCACTGGCTCGCCGCGAGTAGAACGAGGGGAAACTGTTCCGTTTAGAAACCATTCCTGGGGCAAATCGTTGATGTGCCACCACAGCGAGAAAGGCACACACATTTTCCTCGCGGCTGCCCAAACCCTCAGCACGTGGACAGAAATGGTCAGGAGGATAATGAATGGAAAAACAAAAAATGGAAAATGCTATTTAAAGAGCCCTGAGATGGCGTGGCTCGTTTTAAATAAACAGGGAGCCTGGTAGCTCGGTAATACTTTGAAACCGGTTTATACTAAGACGTAACCCAAGACGGGGCCGACCTCTCGATGCCTTCGCCACCGTGACTTTATAGAAACGCCGCCGTACAGAGCACGATTAACAAGGCCATGTCTCCGTTTCAGCCCATTGCGTCGCGAGCCATAGTCTCGGCATTAGAGGTTGTTTACAGTCTTGTGCTTAAAAGCCAGCCAGGGTCCAAAGCGGGGGCCAAAAGAAGACCGCGGAGTCATAAATTGCACTCGGCTGGCCCTGTTAAAAAAGATTAAAGGAAGGAAAGTGCAATCCAGAGCCGGGCTGCTCAGAGAGGGGTTGGACGGCTATCAGCAGGGATGCCGCCAGTGGGTCACGCTCGCAGACACACAAGCCTCTTATGCTGCAATATCAACAGCTGCACCGGTCCAGTTGTGCTGCTCTGCCACCGCGTAGCTGTTCATCTGTGCACACGCGCGCGGGCGTTGCTCTCCCGCTCTCACTAAATTCCAAGCTTCATAAAACTCCAGCACATCCACTTTACCGTCCCCTGCCAGTCATCAGCTGCCATGTCAACAATTGGCCACAAAGCCATGCTCCCATCCAGACAGCGCTTGAGCTTAGATCCCTTCCGCGGAAAAGGGTCAAAGCGCACCCCACAGACGGCAGAGCCCAGGCCCCAGCTCTGGAGAAATTCCGACTCCGCTCGGGGGGAGGCTGGAGGAGTGGAGGGTCGAAAAGCCAGAGTGAGGGGAAAAAGAAATGGATCTGGCTGGAAACGAGGGAGGAAAAGTGAGCAGAGCCAGGCCGTGTGTTTCCACAACTCAGCACAGGCTGGAACACATCCATTAGGATTAGGCCAGAACCGGTTCTGATTTACAGATCACAAGGTTTTTCTTTCATACTCATTTTCATACCAAATCGTACTTTTTTTGGGCCGGGGGGGGGGGGGGGGGGGGGTTTACAGTATTGCTTTGAAGCAATGCATGCTGGATATACCACAAGTGCATCTATAACAGTATGTCTTCCTCAGCAGAGAATAGGACCCTTAGAGAGCAGTAGCTTTAAATCCAGACATATTTTGGTGCTGTGGAGAAATCACCTGTTCAGTTTGGTAATTGTTCTGCTATTATTATCCTCGTTCACCTCAGAAAGGCTGACATGCTCAGTAATGAAGTCTTTGGTAATTAAGTTTTCTGATTAAGGATCTAATGTATAATTAGATTCACAGGGACTGGCGCTGAGGAGTGTCTCCATTTTTGCCGTTAGCCCTTTTTGGAGATATGTGTCCATGACCTTCCCAGGGTAGGGGGCCATTTACTTAACAAATGTCCACCAGACAGTCACTACATATTAATAAATTAAAAGTAAATGTGTACTTTTATAAATAAGTAAACAGCAAAAGTTTATAGTATTCATTATTTGTCTCATTACTTTTTACTGCAGAGCAGGGCTCCACTGGCGCGAGATTAGTTTCTTGCGAGGCCTTTTAACACTTTTAACACCTCACGGAGTAGAATAGATACAACTTTATAACGCGAACAAAAGGAGGCTGTCTGAGTGCTCCGAGACACGAGTAGGACATCAAGGGCCGAGAAACAAGCACGCGAAGTGCCCGTGCTTGACAAAAACACGCCTTTTGTCACGCCCTCGCCGCCAATGCGTGGAGTGAAAGGCGATGCCGGGTGGCAGAAGGCGGCCTGCTGAACAGGTGACCGCACAGCCCCGTCCCTCCCCGAGACGACCGGCCAGGCTCAGCTTACTGTAGAAAGTCTCACAGCAGATGGTGTCCAAGGAAGTGAATTAGCGCCACACGCACCAGATGGGGGTAGAAGGGGAAACAAAGAAACTGGGGGACAAAAACAATGGCATAATGGCAGAATGGCCACGGTGGAGAGGGGGGGGTGTAGGGAGCTTGGCTTTGTCTGGGCCTCATTTGTTTGTTTGCTTTTGTGTGCGTGTTTTGTGTCTCTGTTGGGCCAACGCAAGCCTCGGCCAAGTTCAGGGGCCGGCTGTGATTGTGGCCATTCAGGGACCCATCAATAGCCCCGATCCCGTGTACGACACTTCTCATTCTGATGACAATTTTACACATGTCGTGCAAGGCAAAGCCGGTCAAACGTGCCACACTGTGTGTTTTGTTTTCTGGTTTTGAAAAGGTGGAGGTGTCGCTGGCGAAAACTGAGGGAGATGGCGCCTCAAGTGCTCAGAGGAAGGGAGTTAGAAAATGATGCCCAGAAATATAAAAATCCCTGAGATGTAGCCTTCACCTCAAACTGTTTATAATGGGCTGTTTTTTTTCCCTCTTCTCTTTTGGCTCGTTTCTCTTCCAGAAACTTTCTAGTCCTGTGAGGCTTCCCTAGACGCGCGCAGCGAACGCAGTACCCAACACTTGAAACTTCTGCGAGTGACAAATTGCTTCTTATTTTATTTTTTTTTCGAAAAAAAAAAACAGAAAATGACTTCCGCAATTTGTGCTGTCTAGTCGGCGGCCAACAATCGCGTCTGAGTCAAGGTAATCTCGGACTGTCAGGGACTCAGGAACGGGCCCTGGAATGTTAATGAGGGGGCTAAAAGGGCAACATGACTTAAATGCCACACAGATGTGGCCTATCCGTGATGCAATCTGGCGAAGGAAATGAGTTGAAGCACCCAGAGATGCAATACAGTGTCGGGAGCTAGACAATTTATGTGTTGACTGTAGTTGAAATGTCAGAATAAAGAGCTGTAACCCAACTCCCAGGCTATCTTGTTTTTCAGCCTCCGTCCACGCCCATCTATAGCCCATCTGGCTGTGATTATTGGACCTGGTCTAATCCAACACTCTGTCCCTTTCGACACAATGGGGAGGGCCGACCCTGTGCCGTCTCGCTCGTCATTCTCCTCCTCCGTCTCCTTTACCCTCGGCCCGTCTCTTGCCCTTTCTCCGCTTTCCTTTTAGATCTCTCTCCGTTTTGACTCTTGTTCCTTCTTTTTTACCCCCCCTCCCCTCTGCCTGAGTGCTGCTGCATCTGTCACTAGCCGAGCGGCAAGCGCCTGTGTGGCACGCTGCCAGCGCTGACAGCTGGCAGAGAGAACGGCAGAGAAAAATAAACGGTGGAGGGATGAGGGCAAAGAGAAAGAGGGGAGGGGGTCGGGGGTTGATAAATACGAGCACAAATCAAAAAATTCCAATATCAATTTTCTGACTGCGCACAGCATTGCACAAGTGAAGAAGGAAATCGATGCGAATGTGACACACAAACAACATAAAGCAATGACATTAAAAAAAAAACCTCAGCACGAGGAAGCAGGTGGCAGGGCACATTTGGTCTATTGACTTTGGAGAGATTACGCCTTCCTCTCTTGTTTCTCCATTTGTTTTCTTTTGCCTCCAGTCATCTTGGAAGTTAAAAAAAAAGAAAAAAAAAGCGTTTTAGGGTCCTGTGTCCTCTCGCTCTCGTTCTGTGGGCTGTCAGCCATAACCCCTGTTTACGGGGGGAAATAAATAATCGGCGGATGGATTTTGTGTCCGACTGAGGGATGTGGAATGGGCCTTAATGATAAAACTGAGCTCATCGTCACATAAACAGGCCTTCAAATTGAAAGACAAAGTGCATTCCTTTGGTTTTAGGGTTTTGTTTGGTTAGGTTTTAGGCACAAGATTGAAGGCCTCCATCCCATACAACGAGACGCAGCATTGGGACAGTTGCTGCGTTTCTTTTCACAGCAAGCGGGAGGGGCGTGCTGTGGGGTGGCAGAGGGACGGAAAGAGTGGGTCTGATAGATGCCTCTGATCGGGATAAAACCCAGAATGCACTGCTTCTCTCAACACTCCGCTGAAAGACAGATTGCGGCTGGCCACTTTGAGGTGGTCTGAACCAAATTATGAGCTTAGACAGAGTTATAAAGTAGCTGAGCTTTGAGGAGCTATCATAGTTTTACAGTAACTAACACGGCAAATATGAATTTGGCACTAAATCTCAACAACCGTGAGTAATTACCAGACTCCATTTCACACAAACTTGCGGTGTTGCACAGCAGGGGCTCATCATACCAAGCCTTCAAAGGCAACAGATTAGTAAATCGCTCACTCTCATGATGGGGCATCTTTCTTGTGTTAGTATTTAATCCTACGGGCAACATTACAGGACCACTATGGGTGACCCGCCTTATAAATATCCGCAGAGCTTATTTGGCAGCACAACACTATACTTTAACTCTTCTGGCTGCAGCGTTAAACCAACAACGCCATGTTTATAATATATACACTACATACCGATATATATGAGAGGTCTGGTGGAAAAATATTCCTATACTTTCGTAGTCTGGAATCTCAAGAATCACAAAGGGTCCTTTCTCTGACAACAGCAAAGAGGACTGCAGAGGGGATTTGGCACGGGCGTGGGGACAACAAAAACCCAGCATTCCAGCATCGAAGGCCTGTTGTTGCACTTTTCCCCCTGTGCGATGAAAGAGTGCGTTACAGTGAAAATAAACGTGCTGCCGGAGAGCCCAGAGGAGATTGCTGGAAAAAGGGGTAAGCCGCAGGTTGAACAGAGGAGGGGATATGATGGAAAGCAGAAGAGGAAGAAGAAGAGGGGGGAAATGGGGATTTGTTTCCATCGTGGTCCTCCAACATAGACAACAAGCAATAACGCGAAGAGAAATGACGCTTGTCCTGCAAAGAGTACATAATGGTTCAGTCACACGCAGGAATGAGCTGGTCGCAGTGGGGGAGGCAGGCATAAAGAGAGAGAGAGAGACAAAATGAGTAAATCTCCACTCTTCCATCTGAAGAATGCATGTCAGTGGTGCTGCATCTCTCGCTCTCTCGCTCTCTCTTTCTCTCCGTCTCTCTCTCTGGCACTGATTTGGCGCCGTTAGGTACAGTAGTCTGTTGCCAATGCAGCCAATTCATATTCAGAGTGCGTACTCTGCACTCTCTCACGGCACACACTGCACACTCCCATTGACTGGCTAATGGAGGAGCTGAAGGGGTCCATCTGGGCAGCACATATTCACGTCATGAGAGGCACTCTACTGTAACATCTTTCTTCCTACGCTCTACGATGCGGTTTGCCCAATTAGTATGTGATCATGTCAAGAGGATAGAGACCGCGCGAGTACTGGCGTACTAGCCAAACGTACCAGGGCATAGATCGGATAAACATTACCCTAATATCAGATTGTTGAGCATTGTTTTCCAAAAATCAGATGTCCTAACAGAGCAGCAGAGTTTAATCTTCCTCAATTGGTTTTGTCAGGATTTTGGAACCTTCCAGCAGGGGCTTTCTCCCTGTGTGAATTCCTCCATGAATACGAAGCTTTAAGAATGTTTCTTTCAAAGCGTCCCAAAAGTGAAGTTAGGACTATGTGCAGGTTCTCTCCCACCAAACCCGTGAAAAACATTTCTCCATTGTAAACAGGGGCATTGTCATGATGAACAGGAAAGGGCCTTCCTCTGCTGTCACAAAGCTGGAAGCACTGTATTGTCTACATCATAACTGTGTGTTGTCACATACAGATGTATCTTATATAAAATATTTCGCCGACACATGGTAATGTGGAATATATGATTTCTCATCACAGAGTGAAGACTTGAGTATTTCAAGGAATGCTTCGAGGACGTTATTCGTTCTCGAAGCATTCCGGACGGACACTACTCTCGTTTTTTCTGTATGAAGCTACAGCGAACGGATCTTTGAGCACATTTCGAAGCAATAATTAGATATCCTGTTATGCATTGACACTAGAGCCAGAGGCTATTAAAACCCACTTCATCCAACAGTAGCAACGACTAGAGGTGTGATGGGGTGGGACCCTGTTCCTCGTGAGCTCAAATGATGTGACTGTCTGCACGATCAATTTGGCCCTGAAATGCAATTCCTCTAAAGGCACTGGAAGCCCCACCCCCAACGCCAGCCTCCATTCATGACCCAAATCAAATTACTTCTCGCGAGGGATTTATTTACCTCAGCTTGTATAACCCTTAAGCCCATGAGTACATAAAAAGAGACAGAACAACAGAAACAAATAAGTATCGCGGTACGTTTCCTTATTTAACCTAGATGCTCTGGTTTATATCTGCAAATACTTCGGTGTCATTTCAATGGACAAAGCTGCACTCATGCGCATGAGGACTTTGCTCACCCTCTGCTTCCTGTGTTGTGGTTCCCCTGCCAACAGCTGTAGGGGAAGTCAGTGGGTGTTTGTGGGTTAGGCACTTGTTTCTGTGTATGTATATATATTTGTGCGTCAGTGTGTGAGCTTACATAGTCTGTTCTGCTCTCCCTGCTGGGGCTGTTCTATTTCCTGGTTGCAGGTGCTGCAGTGAGATCACCTCTTGCCGGCTCCCCGCTGTGTGCGTTTCCGTGGGCTCCAGCCATTTCCTGTCCACGGGGAAGAGGAAACTATAAGAAACAGGATGAGCATCCCGGGCGGGATGGGTCAGAGAGGCCTGGGAGTGGTGGAAGGAGGGGGTGATGACCCCGGAAACAAGGGGGAGGAGCACGGATGCATGGACGCATCATATCTGGACGCGTTTGCCTGGTGAACGTAGATAGTGACATTACACGTTGTTTTTGAAATATCAGTCTCAACACGAGGCTCACAACAGATTTTCCTCATCTTACTCCCAAATAATAGTAATACAATTACAATCTTGACATTACATTCCAAAAATTCACTCAAACTCCTGTTCACTGTTTTTCTGTGTTGAAGTCTGTCGTATTTCCGTCGACCAACAAGAAGTGTCCCTTCCTACTCCCAAAATGCACTGCCTCCTGCAGAAACAAACAGCACAGAGGCCAATTTGATTCCTCAATACTCACAGGTAGTGACACATGCTGTGCACTCTGACACACGGGCCCATTCATTACCCACCACCAAGGGCCATGTGAAGGGCAAGACCGGGCAGATGAGTCTCTCCTCTGACATTTCCGCTGCACTTCTAACTGTCTGTCCTATTCTCCCCCTTCTGGGAAAAAAACTGGGGCTTTTGTGGAAAACATTTGGTGAACAACATCAACCCTTAAAAGGGGGTCTGTAAGTGAGCGTTGAAGGGTCTCGCTTCGCCGTTTTTTCGGAAGACACTTCCTACCAAGCGAAGGTTATCCTTGGGATATCTGTCCCTTAGCCGCCGCTGTGTGACTCCAGCCAAAATAGAATTGCTGAAGGTGTTCCAGGAGGAGCTCTAACTTTGAAAAGGCCCTTGGTTTTTATTGATCAACTGGGCTGTGTGCACAGTAAAATGTGTTTCATCTTTGGGGTGACCTTAAACATTTACCGTCTCGCTTTGAGAGAAAGAGAGAAACATAAACCTCGGGAGTTGAGCTATTGAGACATTGTCGTCTGCATCTTCACTCAAACAGCCGAACTCAGCTCCATCTAAAGATGAAGAAGATACGTCTGGAGTCCAAGGATGATCCAGCTCTTATTTTTCTAAACCCCTAAAAACGCCCACACAGATCCCCGACTTAAACCCAGCTCTCAGCTGACCTCTGACCTTTTCATTTCCTGTCAGAAGTTAACCATGTCACTGACACACAGAGCTTCAGCTGCCTGGCACACTGGTTACGCTCTGCATTTGTGTGCGCTTGTGTGTCAAGATTTATGAATGAATCGTTGGGCCAAACTTGGCAGGGCTTCCCCGCTTGTCGATGCGGCTTCCTGTCAGAAGATGTGTGATTTCCCGCGCTCGTACAGCTGGACTTTAGAGCGCTCTGGGAAAACACCCAGTGAAAGCCTGGAGAAAGATTTAGAGCTGAATATGTCAGACATACAGTACAAAATGATTGCGTTATGGGGAATAGAGAGAGAGACAGATTTTATCAAGCTATTTTATGGGACTATGGGACCTTTGGCCAATGTTGACTCTGGTTTTATCTCGTCATGATTATAGGCTGGGAGGGTTAGACTTCGGGGAGACTTTTAAACCCTCTCGGCTAGCATTCTTATGGGCACGTGTCATCGGTCTACTCAAGCATGTCAGGAATGTGAAGGCAAATAGAAGGTGTGAGACTAAAGATGAAGGATGGAGATAGTTTAAACAAGCCAGTCTTCAAAATGATGCAGTTCTGAGGTTAAGGAGACCAAACAAAAGTTGTTCAGTCAATGCAACTTAATGTCCTCATTTATTAATGTAAACTGTCCACTCCCTCCCATTGCCCTTTTCTTTAAATCATCAGCACCGCTTCCTCTGTAAGAACTTTGACAGATATCAAATAAAAAATATCAACACATTCATCTCAACGGAGAATGGTAAGTGTATTTATGTGTGGCAAGATAACAGACATGATATTCAAGTTGGTTTCGCTGTGAAAAATGTAGACCCGTAAAAATCATAGGTGGCAGGGACACTTAAATAATAGAGATAACATCTTGCACTCATCAAAACAAATTAAGAAGTGGACAGCTCGTAGTGAGGGCGTGAACACGTCGCCCTGCGACACACTGGAGCACTGAACAGTCAGCCGACGCTGTCTCTTTCAGAAGACATAGATCTGAAAAAACTCACAGAGATATGTCCGAGGTGAGTCACACATCTGGGGCAATTTGGCTTGTCTGGAATCAGCCAGGGCTGAACACTTTGGAGACTTTGGAAGGGCATCGCTGCCTCCGAGCAGGAAGGTGCAACAATGCCTCAGGTAAACATCAGCTATATCCGTGTTTACTTATAAACACTTATATAGAGCGGGAAGGTGAGATCCGTTCACAAGTAGTCACTTGAGAAGAATGTGGACACACGTTCTACTGTCGGGAGCCAGCTATCGAGAAGCGGTCCGCTTGTGACTGGATCCCCTAAGATGCCCGTTTACGCCAGGTATGCACAGGCCCTAGGTATTTACCACCCCCCCCCCCTACCATCATTTCACACATACCTCTTCTCTTCCTTTATAAGGTCCTAATAGGTGGCAGGCAGCCGGTATGGGGCCGCATTCAAGAAACTCACTCCTCAGATCTCTCCTGGGGGTGGGTTAATGGGGCAGGATCAGGCAGAAAAGACTGAAAAGAGGTTCGCGAGTTAGCCCTTAGGACGAGTGGGCCACAGGGCCTTTAACGCTTTAGCGAAAACTCTCCAAGTTATATGAGGTGCCGAACCTGGTGGGACCACACATTTTTCCAACTGTAAAAAGGAAAACGTCGTTTTTAAAAGAAGCGGCAAAACGGAGACGCAGTGCTCCTGAAGGGTATTTAGGTGGCTCAGTGCTTTAGGCGTGAGGGCCGATGAAGAAAACTGACTAAACGGCCATCCAGGTATTAGACTGTATTGTTGGTCTCGAGTGGAGGATTATCGGTTATGAAAGGATTTCCTCTTTCCTTCCAGGGGCAAGGGGCCGGAAGCAGTACGTCCAACCTGAACTGCACATCCTCATTTTTCATATCTGCTACTTCGCCGACTCCCCTTATCTGGGTGGTTCGTTCCTTTTGTCACTGAGAATGAATGAGCCACTATCAGTGTTTGGTCTACAGAGTCTCATTAGTCTCTGACTCAACTGCGGCCCAGCCACTATTTCCCAATATCCTCCGCTGCTGCAGATGTTGTAAATTCTTTGAACATTTATCAGTCTGACACTGACTCTTCAAATCTCGCTCTGTCTCTCTCCCTCTCTCTCTGACAAGCCTTCAGAAATATGTCAACCCCACATATCTCTAGGGAAAACATGTAAGGGCACTTCCTCTTCCTGCGGGATGAGTGGTCCAGCATCCTGCACATGCTCTGCTGCCCAGCGGGTGTACTGTCACTTCCTGTACGACCTGGGGGCTGAGGGGGAAATCTGTGGGGGGGTGGAGGCGGAAACAAACAAACAAGTAGAGAGTTGAAAAAAAAACATCATATGCTTCCAGGTCTTGCACTCGTTTGAATATAGATCTTCATTATAAAGTGATGAAGGGATTCCTTTAGAAAGCCCCGGAGAATCTAAGACTGAAACAAATGAGTGCTTGGTGGTTCCATATTCCCAAATATGCAAGTCATTAAGTAAGTTCTCAGCGTTTGTGCCACTTTGTAGCTGTCAGTGAGGTATTTTACAACTGAAACCGAATGGCTCCATTAAGAAAACCAACAACTTGTAGTCACTGATACTCTAAGAAGTTCCTAACAATGGTAATTTGATATCCTTATGATTGAAGTTAACTCAATAATAAACTCATCAGCCACTAATCATGACACCACTTGACGTTACCTTTAGTTTTGCTGTTTTAAAGATTGTACTGTTTAAGTGTCTCACGCTTCAGTTGAGATCCCTCTGCATGGGGAAAGATTTGCTTTGATAGAGGAATTGACACCAGACTTATTTATTGGAAGCAGAGCCTACATTATTGCAGGCTTAAGAGGGGATTCGAACTGAAAACAGTCCCGGCCTTAAAACAGCACAAAGGGCTTGCGGTGGTGGGGTGTGTTAATCAAAGTACAAGTACCAGGTGAAACAACAAAATGAAACGCTTTCAAAGGACATTCATCTGTTAATCAGACATCAGAACACTTTTGTTTGCTATACTCACGGAGAGGATAAGTGGAACTCAGGGAAGTCATTGCAGCGGTAATGAGTGTATCCTTGGTCCCTGTGATTTCAAGGTGAAATCATATGGCATGCCACTGGGTATTGTAGTGCGATTGACAAGACTTCAGAATCATGTCATGGACTCTCAACTGGTTCGAGTGATGAGGCAACAGGAAAGGAATACAGGCAAAGTGGGGAAGTCAATACAACACTCATCGGTCATCACTTGTCCGTACTCACTACAAAATACCAGCAGACTCTCATTAGATTTGAGTACATTTTTAAATGACTTAAATCAGAGTCTTGAACATATAACAAAACGTGTTTTTGGTCACTATTTGTGTTCACAGATTTGTATTTTATATAAAATAACCTTTCAACATATGTATTTTTTTTATTTGATGATTTATCTGAAAGTAATGACACATCTAGCACAAGACACAGTGACTCATACTGAAGTGAGAAATGGTCACTTACAACACTGTCTGTCACTGACTGTCGATGCTGGCACATTTAGTAGCTGAGAATTTCGCCCCGCTGTGGTTATCGTCCCTGTTGTCTCCTGCAAATCCAAAACAAAGAAGGAATGCAGTTACAGCCGGTCATAATTACAACCGTCAACAAGCCTTCTCTCTCCTCTCATTACACGTGAAAGAAAATCTCCACCAGACGAGTCAATATTATAGATTTCCATGCTCAGCGAGGAAGTGCCACAAAAATGACACTTACGCCGATACAAACACCAAAAAGAATGTGGCCAGGCATGCACATGCCCGTTGTGAAAATTGGCACCCCAGGAGCGGTGGATTGCTTGCTCCACGTTGTCATCAGTGGGTGTATTCGGTGTGGTGTGTCTGTGTGTGTTTTCGCGCATGTGTAAACGCTACTAACGCATAGCTTTCGTAGCTCCGATTTTTCTGGTCGTCCGTGTTTACAAATAGCAGATAGACAGGCTTGTCGTCGCCAATCTTGGGATGACGCTGGAGTGTCGATAAGGAAGTTGCCTCCAGTGAGTTCAAGATCCATGGATGTAGTGTTGCAATGTCACTTGGCTAACATACACGCACAACACATTGAGGATAATCAGCGCTGAAAGTGAAATACGGCGAGGACGTGTTCAAACACACATACATGCGATTGATAAAATCCTTTCCGTGAAAAACTATCCAAACTGCTAGCATAGTGTTTCTGGCTCACGGGGTTTGATGCATGCGTAATTCAAGATGTATGCTATACAGGTTCCCCCACAGTGAGGAACAAAAAGTGTGACCCCGCCCCTTATCAGCCAAAAAATCACGTCCGTTTTACTGGTTTTATTTCGACTTCTCAAAGTGTAGGATTTGTTTACGGGGTCGTGTTTTGCCCTCCCTGTGTGGTTTTGAGTATCGGGCCTTGGTGATTGCCAGACTGAGGCTCAAGGCAGAGCCTGGAGGGGGAGGGGGGGGGGGGGGCGACTTAGAGCGACACTGGAAGACCATGTCAGGGCTTATGAAAAGGATCACGTTCCCTTCTGAAGACCCAGGGGGCTGGCCACTTCCTGTGGCCATGTGTCAGGAACCAAACTCTGCAAAGACGGGACCAAACAGATGCACACGACAGAGCTCGGGGGATTGAGTTGAAACCGAAGCTGTTCTGCTCCTCTTCTCAGTCTGCTGTCAGAGTTACTCTCACTTCTTCATTCTTTTATAAATATCTCTTCAGCTTTTCCTTGTTTTATGAGGCTCGTTTATTTTCCGCATCCCTCACTCGTCTTTTCCCACTTCTCCTCCTCGCCGGTATTTTTCTTGAAAGCGCACACCTCATTTCCTTTGATCCCGCTCCAAGTTCATCCCAAATGTCTGCTTATGCTCGGCTGAGATACAGCATTCTCTCACGGCACCGACAAGACACTGCCTCGCATCCCTTTGCGCTCCTGGATGAGACAGTCGTGGGACAGAGGTGTCAGATCTCTGACTATGAACATCTGGAGGATGTTAATGTAATCAACGCAAATCAGATTCCTGTAGCAGTCCCTGGCAAGAGTTCAGGAGTGGGATAACGGGGGCTTGGGAGAAATGGAGCAAGAAAGAAAATGGAGGGAGTGCCAAAGGGGCAGGGAATGAGGGAAAGGTTGCTGGGTTGTGTCTTTGGGATTCCAACAGACTGCTGTTAAAGAGGTGGCAGGTTTCTTTCGCTGATGTCCTGCACATGCACGCAGCCAGACAGATTAGAGAGGAAACACATCGACGGTGAGAAAATGGGGCCCACCTCGCGGCTGAAGACTAAATCCCATACATGAGAAGTAGGATCGTGTTGAATGGAAGGAGAGAAGGGTTCAGGGTCACGGCATGTGTGTGTGTGTGAGTCTGAGTGTGATTAGTGTGTGCGTTGAATGCCTGAACGTGAGAGTGAGCCATTTGTAATGGTAACCTTTGACCTCTCAATACAGGACTGTCGTAACTCCGTTTCCTCTCCCCTGCCTAAGTGTGTGTGTGCGTGAGTGCACATGTGCTGTCACAGAGGGAATTGGACGTATTTCCCGGTGCAGAAATGGGAGTGGGAAAGTAATGATGATGCAGAAGCGATGAGGTCAGTCTATCCCTCTCTCACACACACTTTCTGCCAGACCTGCCTGACCCAGACTGCTGTAACAGCCAAAGCAGATTTTGGTCCACGGACAGAGCGCATCCCCCGGCCTGCATGTGAGCCACAGGCTCCTCTTCGTCTGCTCATGGCTACCGTGTTTATCACGGCGAGCGGCCGAAAGCCCTGATGACATCCACACATGCTGCTGGAGAACGCTGCTGCTTTTTAACCAACGCCGTCCGCTTTTGCATTGTAGTGCATGCAAATATGGCATTCGTTTTATACAGTATATATATATATATAGCGCATGTTTATTGTATTTTGTCTGACCTCCCACATGTTTTTTTTCTCGCTGCGGGAAAAAAAAAGGGTGGAAAGGAAGAGAGGCAGACGAAAGAAGATTCAAGCCACGGGAAGGATGTGAAGGACAGGATGAGGTGAAGAAGTATACTGGAGGGAAGCGTGTAAAAGGTATTTATACCCTCCTATTCAATAGACTATAGGACAGACGGGGAGGCAGACTAACAGACATACAGCCAATATAGAGCTGGGGGAATAAAGCCAGGTGACTGAACCAGACAGTTTGCAATCAAAAGGGAAGATGGAAAATCTTAGGGTGACATTTTTTGACAGCCGAAAAAGCCTCTGTGATCTGAACCAAAGCCAGACACCCTGTAACGGATAATAGCAGAAAAGGGCAGGAAAAAGCTAACTAATATGATTTGGGGAGAGGAGGTGTCACAGAGAGCCGTTCTCCGGAGTTAGGGGCGGTCGTGATAGCTGGGTGGGGGATCACTTTTACACTATACAGCACATATCATGTATCCATCCATGTGTCTTATCATAGCATCATATAATCTAACCATAGGTTCCAAGCAGCCAAGTAGGAAAAATAAAAATAGAAAATAATACATGTCGCATAACCATGCAGTTGTTTCACTTGGAAACAAAAAAATATATAAATTAGGTCAGATTGTATACTATTTTCGACTACAATGTTTGCACTGGAGATAACCACCTGGGAATATTCCATGAACACACTAGAGCACTAACACCGTGTGTTTCCCCACCATTCTGCTGCATTGTATGCGGTATTATGTTTGTATTACACTTGACAATTTAAACACAACAAGCTAGGCCAACTGGCTTTCACGAAGAAAGTATGTGCTACTTAGCCTGCGAACGTCATGTGTTGAAAAAGATAAACATCACCGTGCCCCTGGTATGCAGACTTATTCAACCATGCTTGCAAAGTTTTGAAACAAAAACAAAGGAAATTTTGTATTGGATTGAATGGCCTCAAATGTAGTTCTTCCAGAGATTTTTGTTTTTTTTACTAATTTCTTTCATCCGGTCAAAATGGAGAGTGAAATAAAGTAAAAATCAGTTTCAATTTCAATTGCAGGCACAAGGCCTGCACGGAGCCTAGAGGCTTGGGGGAGGTCAAACTATCACCTTTCTGCCTCTCAGTTCTCTCGCAGCTGCCACCTTTATCCCAAAAACATTTACTGTCAAACAGGTCCAGCCGTAGCACACAGCCAGACCTACAGCCAACCAGCAGGGAATTAAACAATGTGAACCCGGCACACATGCTTCCTTCTCCACCTGCAAACCATTACAATCTCCTTCTTGGTAATCTGGGAACGTTTTTGTGAGCTTCCAGAATTTCACCATGGGACACTTGTGTGGCAATTGTGGTGGGTCAGATTAATGCCAGCATGCTGTGTGGCACAGGGCACTTAACCTACTTGCACGAACGCATTAAAACCCAGCCCTGTAAAGGCTGTAGGCCAGAGGCCACGACAACATCAAGTGCTTGATTTGATGGCCACTGTTTGATGAAATCCAGCACTCATGCATCTATACAATAACCTGATGTAAACAGTATTTTCATAGATGGGGATGACAAGGAGTGGTAAGAGTTGGCTTATGAGCAGAGGCCCGTTGTAATGACCCATTAACTTAGCACGGGGAGCAGTAATCAGCTTACAAGTTCACACCGGCTCCTGAGAGTTAGGTGGCCGGCGGCGTGATAAAACCATGACACATTATGAAATAAAGCGCTCAAGGCCGCCCCTAACAGAGTAATGTTATTGAGTTATCCCTTAACTGGCTCAGCCAAATCCGCCTGCTGCACTTTGCTTAATGTCCAACAGCTGGTGGCAGCTGGGGCCCCGTGGCCGCCATTATGGAAGTGATGTCACAGCAACCCCCGCCCATCCTGACCTCCCATGATTCCTCATCTAGTGCAGGCACCAGGGGAGTGTGGTCACTCTCGCTGCACCTTCATCCGAATATCTTTTCCTCATTTATGATATAATCCGAATGGTTTACCAAATTGCCAATCTGAATAGGTTTTCAAACAACTTTAGCATGGGCTTTTGGGTTGTTGGAGGTTTGTTGGAGGTTTGGTGATGGAGGTTTAATAGAGTATGTATTGAATGTGTGTGTGCGCTTCTGTGTGTGTGTGCGTTTGTGTGTGTGTGCGTGTGTATATTAAATGAGTTTGCAGGAAGGTGATGGGTTTAGCATTCCCACCCTCTACAGAGAAATATCAGACCTGAGCTTCACCAGGTTGTAACTCCTTCATTCATACGAGCCCTGTGCCAAATGAATTCCATAACTGTCGTCATGGCGTTGTCACGGCAACCCCTCAGACCCCTGTCACGGATGCTGCTGCTCAGTCAACAGGGGAAAAGTGAGAGCCAGACAGAAAGCAATACAGCCAGAGAAAAAGTAGTAGCAGGGTGAAGTGACGAGGTGAGAATAAATATTTCATGTGATCTGACCATTAAAATGGAGGAGCTGGGAGCACCGGTTGAAACGAGTTCTACTACAGACCGAGGGCTTTACACAGATCCATTTCTGTTCTTAGGCACAACGACCATGACTGTCCCCTCCTCCCTCTCCAGCTGGGATACTGGAAAAGAGCTGGGATGCACGGCAGGTACATGGTTTATTGATGGATCCGACTCTATTTTGGGACTTCATGAAAGGAACAGTTGCCTGAGAGAGAAATGAAAAAATGTACGGAACACATATATATATATATATATATATATACGTGACCGAGTGCAATTTTGGCCCTGCATCTCGTTTTCAGCTGTCATGACATAGAAACCAAAATATCGAAATAATAAAAAGGTCATCAGCACATAGCCACATGTTCAGTTTCATCACTCTTGCGCTCAATTCCTTACTCATACCGTCTCACGATCAAATCTCCCTCTGTTTTCCTCTGCCGGTCTTGTTCTTTGTCTTCTTTTGCTCCACTCTCCCACAAACATGCACACGCATGCACACAAAAAAACGCGAATACGTACGCATTTCACTCGGCCCTGACACAAGCACACCACTCCACTCCCCCTTCAGACTGGAAGGTACAAGATTCATCCATTTGCAAAGCAGCAGAGGGAAAAGACGAGAGACCGGCGGGACCGAGATGGAGGGAAAGAGAAGCAGAGAGGGAGAAGAGGGAGAAAGAGCGTAGGAGAGTCCGAATGAACCGGGGCGTCCCTGTACAATTATTATACCATCACAACACCTGCAGAGTCAGAAAACACGATATTGCAACTCATTGGGGCCAACAAAGACTCCAACTCTGTGATGCATCAAGCGGTGATTGGTGACATGCAATGACGCAAGCTGATGAAAAAGTGAAAACGTGAAATGTGCTTAATGTCGAGGTAGAGCCGGTCAGGGCTGATGAGGACTGTCTGAGGCTGCAGCCTGTGAGGACGCTTTTACCGAAAGTATCATTGCGCTACTACCTCAGATAGAGGATTTTTTAAAAGAGGAACACGGAAAACCGCGTGCCTGTTAGCGGACCTTAACTTTACCGCCTTCGCCATCGGTCAAACACAAGTCTAGTTTGATAATGTGACCACTCCAGGACTGGCTTTTATCGCCGTTGTGTCATTACTGTCTGTGCAAGTGCTGGAGAGGCCTGGGCCAAAGTAAAGATAAGTTCCTTTCGATTGGTGTAGTCCCCCACCCCCCCTCATCAGTTATCCTCATCTGAAAGGTGCATCTTGGTATTGATCCCCTCCACCTGCCAAAAGCTTGGTGAACAGCTGCTTGGTTGGACAGCCACATTACTCTTCCCGGACACCTAGCAGATATCAATAATCGGCCGATTCCCTCTTCTCTATTTGGAATAACAAGGCCATTCATCAGGTCCAGCAGCCACTAGCCTGCTGCCAAACCGCTTGAGGCTATGAACCCGTTCAGCCCTTATAAGGGGATTCAGTGTGTGGCTGGATAAGTGAAGTGGGAGATGAGTCTATAGGTTGGGACGTTTTAGTCTTTGGTTAATGTTCCCAGCAGAGACTGTTGTTGCTCGTCTGCGTATGGTGTTTATATCCAGCACTGAATGCGGAGGCATTCAGCTCATTAGGCTTTATGTCCGCCTTAAGCTGAGCCATTATTGCCCTGAAACTACCCCTCGTTAGACGGTGACACAGCACTTTTAGAACAGATACACACGCGGGATCGATCAAATCCAAACCCTGCCTCCTTGAACAACCTTGAGTGTGTTTCGCATGCACACAGGTGTGCGGTGGATTGTTGCGTTCATTTAGAGCAGAGGGGGATCCCACTGGACGTCTGGGGTGTTTGATGATGGGGCAGGAGCCGAGATAAAGCCGGTCAGAAGCATTTGGCGGCTGGTCGTTAATTACTGCGAATCACCCTGACCTTGAGGAGGCCGGGGTCACTCGGCCCATTAGGAGAGACAACTTGCCTCCCGCGAGGCAACTCAGCCATGGCACCCTCATAAATCTCCCTGAAAGAATTTTGTGAATGCTCGGCAGAGAGCATAAAACCACACAGCATAGTTTAATAAGACACAGCGTCCTTTTGGGCAGGTTATTGCCGGCCCATCTTCCAAATCCTGCCCCGAAATGTCAGCCTGGGTGAAAAGATTCTTTGAATTGTGGAAACTTTTTCACTTTTTCCCCCTCCACTCACAGACAGCTGTAAAGGTATGAAGGTTGCGGTTACCCCCCATACTAGCGAATTTAGGCCGAAAACTGGACACCCTGGAATGTTTGAGGAATGATTCCCTTTTGGGCAAATTCTCAAGCAAACGAAAGGGGAGCTGCTCCAAAGCGAGCCACGTCGACATCCATCACACTCTGCTCGGAAAAATCACGACACCAAATAGCCTTGATAGCTCCACGGTCTTTGTATGACCGAAGGAAACAACCACACTAGCCCCAGGGCACCCTGCTCCAGAAATCAGGCCACAATGGACAGTGATCAAATTGCTGCTGCTGTGCATCGGCCCGGTCATCTCGCTGTGACACAGGTTATGTGCTTAGGTTACACACCTATGGGCTTAAGTCCCCCCCAATGACATCAATAAAGAACCGGCAATCTCATCAAATTGTGGACCCTCTATATCTACTATATTGTATATATCAAATGGGTTTAGGCAGATTATCTCCCACACTGTTCTGAATGGGGGCCTGATCGGCTTACATGTTGGGTGTTACGCACCTGATCATGTGGCACATAGACCTGCACCAACCAATGCCCTTGGCCCCAATACTGGGCTGGCTGTCACTCTCTATCCCTCCTGATGGAAAGATCTCCATTGTGCATTTATACTGAAAGTCTTCGAACTGCTTTCCAATTGATCTCCAGTCACAGCTCACCCCTGGCCCGTGACAACCTTGTTAGTAAGCCCAGAGGGGAAGACACACAAAGTAGCTGACAAATGGCTAATGTTTCCCTGGGCCGTTGTCTGTGCAGGCGCCTCACATATTGTACGTGTCAGCGGGAGATGTATCCGTCTCGTTTTGTTTTCAATGCATCTTCCTTTCCGGGCGGGATTCTCGGGCTCGGACAAGGTGCGAATGTACGAGCGAATGATACAGGCAGTAAACAGTAAATCCTTGGCCAGCCTGACGCCGCTCGTCTCCGGATGAGACACAAATCTAACCTGCCTGCCGTACCCACACCCTAACTCCACTCGACCTCTATCCTTGCTTCAACCAATCAATCCCCAATCAATCACTGTCCGGCACAAGTCACAGTATTGTGGGCAAGTCAGACCTCGGATTGTGCGAGCTTAAAACAACAAGGCCCGGGGTGGGCAAGCTAGAATGGATCAATGCTGGCGGTCTCAGCAGACCGGTGGAGATGAGCTCAGTGCTGCAGTGCAAACACAGTGGAGCACTTCCGGATCGATTGACGATGGCAGTAAGCACGCTGGCAAGCTGGCCTGCCAGAAGTCGCAGCCGGTGAACTACTACTGACAGTTGTGATGACGTTGTGCGGCCCGGCTTGAGGACAGAGCCAGAGAGATGGGTCAGATTGAGACAAGCGATAGCCTTTGTTAGCGTTGCCCTATAGTCATAAATCTAGTAAGAGGAGGGAGCTGTCCACCATTACGCCCCTCAGGCTGGAGACCCTAGCCTCATTTGCATGACTGACATCCGTGGTCTTCAGGCAGTCATCATGAAGCAGAAAAAAAATCCTTACCCCGTGATCCTCTCGTGAGCACAAGAATTTGTTTAAAAAAAATCATTTGTGTAAGTTTCTGATTTGCAATGCCTCTGGATTTCTTCTCCGGTAAAATGATACATTTTTATGGACTCACGTTGAGCTCGGGAGTGTCTATATAGATATAAAGATATATATCTATATATCTATATATAATATTCATCCAAACTGAAAATGTGACAATTATTAAAGCCGGCTTATTGTTTAAGTTGGCAGTTACCGACGAGCCTGCGGGTTGTGGTAGCTGGCTTCGTAACTTCATAGCAGGAGGTGTGTTGTGTATGGATCTCAGTTGCTGATATGATTCAAGCAATGTTGACAGACTGGGAAGAAAAGGAAAAACATGGCTGCTTCCAATCTTGGAGTATCCATGTTGTTCTGCATTAGTTGGTCCCTGTGCTAACGTTGTTTGTTGCATCTGGCCCAAATGTGCTGTGTGTGTTTCTAAAAGGAGACAGAAACTGCATATTTCAAAACTTATAAAACAAGCATTGTGTTAAAAAACTGATTTAATACTGATGTCAAATATTTCTGGAGGGCACCTGTTGTATTGATAGATCAGGCAGAAAACGGATTTTCCAATTCGAAGATTACAAACACTCCAGCTTCTACTTTATAGTGATGCAGCCACAGCCTATGGGTCAGAGTCTGCAAAGATGCCACAGTTGGCACCTTTGCATTTTTTGAACAATAAACATGCCACTCAGTTTACACAACTCCTCTATGCGACGACTGAGCTCAGAAAATCTCTCGAAAGTCCAAATTTGAATAACCCGGACTTAACACCTCAAGCTGTCACTGAATGATTTAATAACTCACAACGATTTTCATGCCACGGATGACAGGGGCCCACTGGTTCCGAGGGAGCCCTTTTTACGTAACAGTGTTTTCATAAACTGAAGGAGGACAGGAGAGGGAATTGGGGGCAAGAGATAGAAGGGCTGGGTTATAAATAGGTCACTCGCACACAAGCGCAACACACTGCAATGATGCTCCGTGACAACCCGGCTGCAATGGCAGATGGATGAAGAGAAAGTGGAGCAAAATGACATCCAAATAATGGATTATGCCAAAGTGGAAAACTTTATTTGGTGTTGTGTCACCTTGTGGGTAGGAAAGCCATCCATTTGCTCCCTTATTTTTCCACTTGCTCTTTGACTGAACTCATAGTGGGTGGGGGGCGGGGGGGGGGTAAAGAAATCAGAAACGATAAATTATCCGGCATTCGTCTTTATTAAGTGCTCTTGTCTTAACCCGAGCTGACATACTGTACGTGTATGCTACTTTGTTTGTGTGCCTGTAGAGAGTAATTCAGTGTAATCACATCGGGAATGAGGGGTCAATAACAGAGGGAAGCTGTCTGTTGAGGTTTTTCAGCGTAGTAAGAGTTGCAAAGTCAATAAATCTATTGCACACACGGCTCATTAAAACACAATGGCTGAGTATTGACTCTAGACATATCGTTATTTTGACTGCTGGCCTTTCTCTGCTCTCTACCATTCTCCCCCCCCCCCCCCCCCCCCACACCCCCCCACACACCCCCCCCCCCCCTCCACACACACACACACACACACACGCACCAGTGTGTGTGAGACTGTGTTTGATAGGAGGGGTGGATTTCATTGAGCAAGGAGGGCAGCTACTTAGTAAACAGCCGGGGACCGACTTCTTGCCATCAAGTTCGGAGGGAGACACTGGATTACGCTCGGACAGCTGTGACGAGTGGATGTGTTGAAGCTGCATACGCGAGAACTAGACAGACACCACAAACGGACGTGCACTGCGAATAGCAGAAAAGAAAACAACGAATACACTCCCTGACACACTTGCATAAAAAAAAAGACGAAACCCACGTCCCACACTACACAATAGCCAAACAATCCGTGCGGGCACATTATGAGATTTAGGTAATGGCTTCACTGCCTCCACACAAACAAATGCAGGGATTAATACGCTGCCATTCGTACATTGTGATTCGCTAGTCATTTTCCAGATAGTTTGGCATGGTTTTATTCGGCGACAGAGGGAGAAACAACGTGGCCTCGGTGACATTAAGCTCATTGTGTCTAGACAGAACAAACCGCCATCAGACATGCCATTCTTCTCCGTTCCACTCCTGGATGAGATTACTGCTGAATTTAGATACGAGGGGGCTACGTCTGCCATCCTATTATTTGAAGATGAGCCTGGCCCTGTTGATATCTGATGTCTGAGTCATGCATTCATGATGGGGGACAACCCTCACTGCTCTCTCTCTTTCCTCTACACCCCGCCCCCCCCCCACACACTCACACACACACACACACAGCCCACGCTGGACTGCCCGCTGAGGCACAGTGGGGCTGCCAGGTCATACTTAACACCAACCCCAGCCTCTCCGGTCTCCATCCCCCTCCTCCCTCAGCAGCTCCCTTCCCCCCAGTCAAGCCTAATTCTGCATTACAATGAAGATGGTAGAGGAGCAGGAGGAGGATGGGGGAGGGTGCTCGTTGGAGCCGGGGAGAGGAAAAACTGACGGGGGCTCAGAGAGAGTGAAGATCTCACAGATTGGCCAAAAAAAAAAGACCATGCGAGCTGATAACCCAGGACTGATCTAATGAGTCTCTCTCGCTCTCTCCTACTGTGTGTGTGTGTCTGTGTAGGTGTGTGTGTCGTGTGGTAGAAGGGGGTAAATTCATTTGCATGTGGCTGCACGCAAGCGGTTGTTGTCACATATATGTCTTTGTGTGTACTAAACAAGCGACACTTATGCTGCCAGCTATTACTGAACAGCAGGGGAGAGGTCTGTGTGGCCTTGTATTACTCGGGCCTTTTGAAAACATGGAGAAACTACACATTTTAAATGTCCACAACCCATTGTGTTTTATTGGGCCACTTTTGTTGACACTGTGGAGTGTGCCCCTCTGCCCCCCCCCCCCTGCTTCCAGACCATTAAACTGATTCCACAAGGATAAATTGATTTATGTTTGTCACGGGGCACGATTTTTGACAGAAACAGATAATATGATTGGAAAAATCCTCGTAATAATAAAAGGTGTTTAAACTAAAGTGCGCATGAATCAAACAAAGCATTTTTTTTTACTCTAAGTCCTATTAACTGCACACATCCGCTGCATCAAGCTACAACACAAGCTATTCAGAAAAACCCACTTGACCCGCTCTCTCTCCCACTCAGCACTCAAGAGATGGTAGAGATCCAGCGGGAGATGTTACGCCAATACTTTTTTTAATTAAAAGAGCCTTATGTAAACATCGAGTGTCTCGAAATCCAGCTAGCTTTTCTCTACTGCTTCCAATTCATGTTCAACATCCTAATTAAGCAGGTTTTTAGGGGACCATTTTCCCCCCACGCACCCAGTGCATCTCAAGATGTTGTGAGCTATTATTACATTTGAAATAAAATAACAAACCATACGAAACCTAGTCTTCAGGCGTGCTCTGTCTTAGCCTGCCATTCATTCTGTCTTTATAGCTTGGTGTGTGCGTGCCTATGTGCGTTTGTGTGTGCGCGTGCGTGTGTGTGTGAGAGAGAGAGAGAAGAGAGCAATACCAAGAAAGCGTGGGAGGAATGAGGAGCGGAAGAGTGGAGGAATAAGAGCAGTCTGTGATGATGAATGAGATGATGGCACACTGACCTAGTAATGCTGCAGTGCTGTTGCCAGTGGGGGTGAGCTGCCCTACTACTGTGTGCCCCTGTCTGACACAGCCACACACACACACACCCCCTACGGCCCCCATCCTCTCTACTCATCAACACTCCTCTTCTCGCACTCCTCAACCCCACCCGCTCTCCCTCTTCTTGCCTCGTCATCGGTTTTATCTCGGGCTTATCACCTTTGCTTGCCTTGCCCACATGTTATGACAACACATGGAAACAAGGCACCATCAGGTGAATCTGCCTACGGCGACTCAAGCCTCGAAGGTAGAGGCAACAGTACAGACAGAGAGGGCGGGAGGGCGGAGATGTGCACTGTTTGAAACCGAGAGAGAGCGTTTGTGATGAGGAGGGGGAAAAACAGAACGTGACGAGGAGGCTGTGAGGGTAAAGGTTAAAAGGAAACCACGGTTCATTTCCACAGAGAGGTCGCGATTCAGCTGCATAAATTGTGGGAGTCAGAGTCATCTCAAATAAACACCAGCCAGAGATGATAAGGGAAACAAAAACAACGCCAAAGCCATATCCTCTTCCATTCTCCCCGCTTGACAGGGTTCCCACCGAATCACGTCCCTTCCCAACATCAGCCAGGGAGACGTCGGCAGAGGCTGCGGTTGCCGTGGTAACTGGCTCTGTGGTATGTCTGCACGCACGCAGAAATGTCTGCCACAGTAGGCATTGAGAGACAGAGTGTGGGGGTTGGGTGTGCGTATGTACATGACTGCCGCTTTCCCTCCGGATTTAAAGAGTGTGTGTCATTGCTCCCCTTGAACGTGAATGACCATTTCATCCAATGGCGCGAGTCCAACGCGCGAGCCTGGCCAAGCGTCGGGCGTCCCATCGAAAACATCCTTTCCTTCTCCTGCTCCTCCTCTGAGCGACACTGCCAGAGCTCGATGAGGGAATACGTCTGCGCAAGCCCCACCGCCTGCCCCGCGGCCATGTGTAGCTGCGTTGGTTGCCTGCTGGTGAGCTTCGTTCTGCAGTCAATAAGCCAGTTGATGGAATGAATTAGCATCACAAAGGGGGCCTCCTTTTAAGTCCACGCACCCCTATTCATGCCAGCGAAGAGGGCTGTGCACCTGATTCTCCTTCTAATTAGGTGCTTGGCAATGCAAATTGCTCCGTTGTGTGCCAGACACATAGCCTCGAATTTACATCTCAGCGTACAAACAAAGCTGCTAAGATATCATGTTTGGGTACAATTCATTGCTGCGTTTGCATTCGCGTTTACATGAAAAGGAAGCATTTCTTTCCAAGCGCTGTGTCGTCGCTAATAATCGGGCACTTCTTGATTCCACACCCTTTCTCGAGGAGGTGCTTTGCATTCGGCGCTTCCGCACTGACGTTTTTCAAGACCACAGGGACAGAACAACCGCAACAGTCGAACCACTACAACCCTACGCAACCGCACGACAGCAAAGAAGAAACAAACAGCCTGCACTCGTGTCGCTCATGTGATTGTGTATGCAGGAACTGCTGACGAACGAAGGAACCTAGGGAAATGACACATTCATCACGCTGATATGCCCAAGTAATCTCTTCAAGGTGACTGTCATAAACTTTTCTATAACCCTGGGGACATGTTTTTGTGATTCTACTTCGCGTCACTCCCCCCTTCCCTTTTTTCCCCCAACTAGTGAGGCTCATCAGTTTGGCTGACTGAGGGAGAGAGACAATTGAAGCTTTAGGATTCGAGAGCTCCTCCTGTGTCACGGCATCGAGAAATGGGCAGCCACACGAAAAAGTATGACGTGAGGGGAGAATAAGCACCATGTTAAGTGTGATATATAAAAAAAAGCAGGCAGGTTGGGAATCGTGCCAGAAAAATAAATGTTCATAACATTGATTTTAAACCATACCTCTATTTTAAACTACAAAGCCATCATGAGCTATCAAGACAAGATTTATTGTTGTTGTACAACCCAATGCAAAATATGCATTTTTATTTACTTATAAGGATCATTTAAAATCAGAGCCAAGTCAAACGGTAGCTTATGAGGCTATAGCCCCATTATGATTTCGTACATCATATGTCCACACTACACACTTTCTGCAATAAAGAAATCAACAGCAGACGCAGACTATCTGTTCCCTCTTAACACCAGCGCGCACATGCCCAGTGTACATGAGCGGTCATGTGAAATGTGTTTTTGGGCGTGAGTGTGGAAGGGGATTTTTTTTTTCTGATACAGGGCTAACGTCCCCTTCCGGAAAGTGCTCGTTTTCATTTGAAAATGCCATTTTAAAACTGAAACGATTAAGTATGGATGTAGATTGAGAGTCAAAGCGGAGGTCAGTCCTGTCAGCAGTCTCTCTGCAGAGGCTTGGACTCCCTGCTGTGACGCATCTCTTTCTTCTGCTGATTAAACCAGAAAAAAATCCCTTTGAAATCTGACAGCCTTAATGTACAGACCTCATCAGAATGACGACCCGACTCAGGCATCCCACATCAGGGTGCAACGGTGAATTCTTAAACCACCACCGAGCTACGCATGCATTGGATGGTGGGATTGGGGGTTAAAATATATCCTTTCAACATGTTTTTCTCCCACTCGACTCAGTTTGGGGGAATGTATGAAGTGGTGGTTGAACCCCTCAGGGTGTATCCCTCCCTGGAAAGCTCAGCCCATGGAATGGATGGAGATCATTCTCTAAGTGGCGTATGCATGCTTCGCATACCGTGGCCGTGACATGTTTGTGAATTGTGAATTCCAAAAGACAAAGTCACAAGCAGACCTTTTTGTTACCACAGTGTGACCTGCGGGTTAAATGAGGGCCTTGCTAATGGGAAAGAAAGAAGAATTATAAAAAGTTATGGCCTCCAAATGAAGCAGCTGGAAAACATAGATTGCATCTATGACCCCGTCCCATGACCGGGCTTTCCAAGCTGTCCACTGGCTCTTCTATCTCAGCATTTGACCCCTGACCTCGCTGGATCACAGGAGAAGCCCAACTGCTTTGTCCCCCCCCCCCCCCCGAAAAAAAGGCAGTGTCATTGCTGCGATGGTGTGAAGCTGCCTGCGGGTTATGCAACAAGTTGATTCTTGGAAAGCCGGGCCTGTCACTCAAAATACAGCAGTACTCTGAGTGGACTTTACAGGTAATGGAAAATCTTGAAACTCTGATTGACATCCTTTTCAGAAGTGTCCCCAAAAATATACAAAGTTGGAATAGTGGCAATCGTGAGCGTGGACTGGTGTGCTGCACCACAAAGAGATGTTCCATTGTGTCAGTACTCTGAAGTCTTTCATTGTTTATTATCTTGCGACTGACCAGGTTGACCTCATGCTGGTTTTTGCGGCGTCCAAATCCGCTAAAGGGTGACCACTGGAACTGGAAGGATGGTGGGACTTATTCCTGCATGTCTGTTGTCATCAATTCAACAGCCCCTCTGTCTATGCCCTCGTGAAATGACTTCTCTATTATTTGAAATAATGTCATTTTATGCACATTTCACATGTGCAACAAGTGCTGGGCAAGGTTTTGAACATGAGTCTTCAGGACACCTGAAAGAGTGAATTTAAAAGACAGTGTTGTGGATGGTGGAAGTGAGGGGCAGACTGTTGCAGTGACGAGGGGGCAGGGGGGGGTGAAGGAGGACCGCCTCCACCGGCTGCAGATTGGCCAAATTCCGGCTGTCACGCCCATGGGAGGAGACTCTGGTCGATTTTGAGGCGCGGTTGAAATACTCACAGTCTGGTCCCTGGCATCCTTTAATTTGAGCTCAGCCGCCTTGGGGTGCATACACTCACACACAGAGAGAAGGGGGACCATTTCGCACGTCCACACTTTAGACAGGGACAAGGAGATCCGTTGGAATTGTTCACCTCTTCTTTTTGGGCAAAATCCCACCCACCCCAGATCTGGAAAGAAAACTCTCATTTTTTTCGAGTTTCTTTTTCATTTTTGGTTTATCCCACATAAAGGAGAGAAGAAGAAAAAATGGGAGCCCAGTTGTCCAAGGGTGGGGTAGCTGCTGAGGGGAAAGCCGCCGTCGCCGAGCCCGCTGCTGCCAAAGCCAACGGCCAGGTGAGTGAAGCCGCCCGATGCGCGCAGCATCCGCGGGGAGCCACATGGCACCCAACGCCCACCGGCAGCATGGTTGCCCCGGCGCGCGTGCGGTGATCTGATAGGGGCAGACCCGGTTCTCTGGGTGCAGGTCACGACCCGGGACCGGGTGAATAATTAAAGTGGTGTTTTGAGTCCAGGGGACCTCCAGCAGTGCAGCCGAGTGCTCACCCGGCTCGGCGCACACCAGAACCACCTTTGTTAATGCCGTGTGCTGGACACCCCCCCCCCCCCACACACACACACACACACACACATTTTACACAGAAATGTCAGATTCGGGTGTGAATGTGAGTTATGACCTCGTTCTCTCTCATGAGTCGGTCGTGTCGATCGGTATGTCGAACAAAAGGCGCAAAAGATGCAAATGCGCTCTGCTGGAGGCGCAAACAAAGCGCCAACAGGCGGCGCCTCCGGCAACCATCCACCCCCCCTCCCTAAACTGGGCTACGTTCTAGCGGAAACCCATGTAATGAATGGAGGTTTATGGAGAGTAATATGACTGACTGGCTGAATGTTCATTGCTAATCGTGTATCGTCTGCGTGTGACCTGATCGGAGGATGCACCGTGGTGTGTTGAGTCCTGCGAGGGCGCAGTGCGCGTTAGAAGCAGAGTGGTAGAGCAGTGAGTGTGAGTCGAGGACAGTGACCGTGGCTTTGTCTGCGCCCCGGCTGATCTCAGAGCAGCACAGAGCTGCAGCAGACTTCAGTCTTCACGGGGATTCCTTTGTTCCCCGGCTCGATGGCTGCGGCGGCGGTCACATGGAGCACTACTGCCCCCAAGTGTCTGTCCGCGGTAGTGCAAACAGCTGTTGATTTCCCTCTGACAGGTCAAAAGCAGCGTTGCCTAAATGTGTAACCAAGATTAAGTTAATGCTAAGCTTTCATGATTTGTTTGGTGTGTTGAAACACATTATGTGTAAAGATGTACTATTCCAGATGCAAGTGGTTGTTCTGGCCAAGCTCGAACATTTCAAGGCATAACTAATGAAAGTCTTCTCTTTTTCAGGAGAACGGCCATGTCAAAACCAACGGCGACGTGTCCGCCAAGCCAGAGGGGGAAGTGGCCGCTGCCGATGGAAATGGAACAGCTGAACCAGCCAAGGAGGGGGAGGCCGGTGCCGGAGATGCCATCGAGCCCGCTCCTGCGGTTGAGGGCGAGGCGACCAAGGTGGAGGGCGAAGCGGCCAAGGATGCCAAGAAGAAGAAGAAGTTCTCCCTGAAGAACTCCTTCAAGTTCAAGGGCATCTCGCTGAAGAAGAGCAAGAAGGGCAGCGAGGAGGCCAAGGAGGAGGCCACCTCTCCCGCGGCCGAGGACAAGCCAGAGGAGAATGGCCACGCGGCCAAGGAAACCAAAGAGGAGACGCCGGCTGTAGAGGCCAAAGAGGGCGAGGCTGCCGCGGCTGCACCGGAGGAAGAGAACAAGGCAGCAGAGGAGACCCCGGTCACAGAGGCTGCTCCCACTGAAGAGGCCCCTGCTGCTGCTGCCGCCGCCCCAGCCGAAGACACGACACCCGCAGCCCCAGAGGGCGAGGCCAAGGCAGAGTGACTGCACCCCGCCACGGCACCTGAACTGATTTTCCAAGATTAAAATATATAAATATATATATGAGAGACTCGTGCCACGTTCTTAAAGTTACAAACAAAACTACAATAGAAGACAAAGGATATATCACATTTGCTGATTCAACCACCAGTTCACTGCCTTTTATTAGTTCTTTGACAGACGGAATCTCACCGGGCCCTCTCATGATGAAAAGTGTCGGCTTGTTTCGCCCCAACCCCCCTCATGGTACACACAGGGACTGGCGTGTGGCAAAGGCGATGGATTGGAGGTGGAGCGAATCAGGAATACTGACTTATTTTCCCAATTCATGGAGAAGCTTCCTTTTTAACAGTGTGGCAGCCCTATAAAATTTTATTTTTTTCTTTCTCATCTTTTTTTGGGATCTAAAAATTGTCACCGTTGCGGAGCGGGGTAGACCATCTCCTTCACTCAAAATGACTGTTAAATGGACACATAAACCTTTCAAATGATCTTATTAATTTTTAGAATTCTACATTCCTATGTTTTACCCCCAAATTTCAAGTATTTTGTCATGTATAGAAAAGTGAAAATTGAGGAGGGGAGGGGGATAAAGAGCTATGTCTTTGTTCGTGCGTTTTCGTTCTTTTTCTGGCTAAGACCACATTCAAGCTTCTTAAGTATTGCAGTGTTCACAAGACAGAGTTTATGATGCAGGAGTTGGGATTGTGTACAAAATGTGAACCTTATATCTGCAAACTGTACCTGTACATATGTTTTGGCCAATATTTTTGGTTCTCTTTATTTTGCTATTGTTTGAAGACGTTAATGGTTTTATTGTAACTTTTAATAAGGGTAAATAAATGTTTGGTCCCCTCTGTCTGTGTTCTGCCTTGTAATTCACACTGCCTGTACGAGAGTGGACAGTTACAACAGTCTTTCCATAAGGTTTTGTCAGGAATTAGGTTTCACACTATCAATTATCAACAACATTAATATTAATGACACATATTGGGAAGTCTTCACTTCAGGTCGAAAATTGCTATTGGAAATCAAAACATTAGAGACTTAAGATTAAATGGACAATTGAGGTATTGTAAGTAAAGGTGAAATATAAAGGTTGCATGCATAAGCATCACCTGTACAAATATCATTCCTATACTAGTATAAATACAATTATTCTCAAACTATTTATATTTATGCATAGAGTATTTCATTTCCAATGGCTATATTCCCTCTGGCACAACATAGAAGAACATCATACTGTTTTTTCACTACACCTAACACCAAAAAAAATGTAATTCATAGAATGGAGTTTGTGGACAAAGATCTGTAAGTTTAAGAGGATTCATGATGTGAGGCAGGAACAGTTCCACACATGCTTCACATTAGCTTCCCTTACATAATCATGACACAGTTATAGTAACATTGGCTATTAAGCTATTAGTTGGTAGAATTACAGACGCAGAAGTGCGACATTCTCTGTCAAAGAGATGACTACTCACCATTTGACGGTCTCGGGCTCCCTCTGCTGATAAAAGCGTGTATAGCGCAGGGTTCTCAGGAGTCTGTAGCTGTTGGCAAGTGGAGGACAAACTACGAACCGCAGGCCACATAATGTTGCTTAATGCAAGTGAATTATATATATAATTGGCCTAAAGACCGCTTTCATTCCGTCTTTTTTCTGCAATACCCTGCGTTTCAGTTGTCGCACTACATACAGTACCGACCTTTGCTAAAGCCGAGTCCACTATCTCTACACGCAAAACCCTTCCAGTCTAAATCACGTTTATTTGCACACTCATGCTGTCGACGTACCGTGAGAACTAGATAAAATAAAACACAAAATAAGTCTAAAATCTTCATAACACTTCCCCTACTGCACAGAACGCATAGAGTGCAGCAACAAAACAAATCCCCCTCCTTCACAGACAGAGAGCATTAGTTCCGGTTTGAAATCTCATAGCGTTTGCCATAATGGACCAAAGTCAGCAGTTGTCGAGTTTTTAACAAAGAGTGGACAGCTACAGCTACACATGTTATCACCAAAAAGTGTGAGCAGTAACACTGTTCACACGAAAATTGAATAACAGCGATCGTTCCTTTTCTGGTAATGGTTTTAAAATGCCTATTATTATATAATTTATAGTAGTCATATCATTATATAATATAGGCCATTAGTTAAAACTTGACAATCTAGTCACGCCGTGCGAAAATAGAGATGTACGATTGGGCGTGACGTCACCCTGTATCATATGGGACGAGGTGGCCGAGTGGTTAAGGCGATGGACTGCTAATCCATTGTGCTCTGCACGCGTGGGTTCGAATCCCATCCTCGTCGACACTTTTCGACGGAGGCGATGCAATAAGTGTTGCGGACAATCTTAGCTATTTTCAAGTGTGTTGCTGTGTCTCATGTCTGAGTGACTTTGTTAAGTTTGTTGTGTCACTGAGAACAAATCCCTATAAAGGATAATGAAGCACATTGTATTGTTACATATCTTTTAATGCTTATTTAAGTTATTTCAGAATAACAAATCTGATGTAAAGGGTTTTTCATTTCGTCTAGGTTATTTGAATTTTTAATGTCATTTCTTTATTTAGCTGGGACTAAGTTAAGTGTATTGATTGATGAGCGGTGTCACTTTCACTTTTCTTACAAACTGTTGTTTATGGTATATTGGTTATATTTATATAAAATTACATTTTCATAAGTGAATAGTTAACCTTGCAGAAGCAGTATAAAGTAAAAATGCATCCAGAGTCAGATGCTACACCCTTGCTGTATTCAGTTTTAAATGTTCATTATACAATGTTAAAATGTAAGTATTACATTTTTAAACGTTTCAATAATATATGTAAACGTTATTGAGTGACACAATAATGACATTTTTTCTAATCATAACAATTATGAGAGGGTCGCAGATCAGCGAAAATAATAAAATATTAATAATGCCACTGTAAAACAAGATTTATTTTGTGGGTAGACGTGTGAGCTCTGAAGTGTGATATTCTCCGTTAAAGATTTGACTACTCACCATTAGACGTTGTTTGGCTCCCTCTGCCGGTGAAAAGTGTGTATGGCGCGGATTGTCAGGAGCCTGAATTATCGCTGTGACCTTTTTTTGCCAATGCAAATCTTGTAAATCCTGTCTGTGGCGTAAATATAATGAAATATGGTCGAGACACTGAGCTGGATCCATATTTTTTATTTTACAAGCAATACTACGTTACTATGATATATTTAACCAAAATTTAAGGTACATATTACCTTGCTCTCTAAAGATGGCCACCACTAGCCTCACATCTGTTTATTTACCAGTCTAGAAGAAAAGCAGCAACTTAGTAATTAAAGATACCATATACCCCACATTTTAGGTTGGCTACGGACAACAAGACCAGGGGGTTTGGCAAACATTTGTTTCCCTTCTTTGCTTCATATGCATGCAAACACCTGTGCCAGCACTGGCCCTCCTGTCCAATAACTAATGCTTAAGTTCCTGTAGCATCTTCTTTGTCCTGAGAATGTATAAGTACAAGTCACCTCGTGTAAACGGAACAGTAGCTGAAGACAACAGATGTTGACACCAATGTTGATAGCTATGTAACTAAAACCATTTAAAGCAAATAGCTCCTTTCAAGTCACTCTGCCAGCTTGCCGGCAGGACCACAGATGTGTGTTGATTCTTTGATATAAAATAACAAAAATATTAATGTTTTACAACAATGTACATTTGAAACTACGATAATGGGGAGTTCTGAACATGAGGCCACGAGGCCACAAGCTGGGTATAAAATACAACAGGTACAGACTCAGTAACCCACTAAACCTATCTGGTCATTACTTAATCAATCATCTGTTGGCCAAAAAGCTCTAGAATGAGAAATCCAAGTCTAGATTAAGAACCACTTTAGACCCGTTAAACCTTGGGGCATCAGCTCATCATATCCCTACTTGTTGTAGAAGATCACTGAATGCATGTTTTTTTTTTCTCAGTCAGGCTGCTAATTGCTAAGAACAGTATTAAAGATACTAAGTGCCGTAATTAAACAAAATGACATATTGCTGTTGAACAATCAATCTACAATCTCTTATAAACACAACAGCAGATCCCACTGGTGCTGTAAACTTCCTGGATGTCCCTCCTCTTGTAGTCAGCCGTGAGCTGCTCCGATCTTTGGCGCAAAGTTAGAAACGTGATGCCCCACTGTCGTAGCAGTGCTAGTGGTCTTCCTGTTCAGCTGTTTACAGCAGCATGCACTCCGAATTGGTGATCCTTCTCACGGGGCATCATATATCTTTAGTGTTCAGCTGGAATAGGAAACAAAAATGCTAAGGTCGGACCCTTTTCTCGGCCCTGTGGTTCAATAGCATCAGTGGGGTCACCTGTGTTCCTGTTGTGTGGTCCCCCGTCAAAAACAAATCCATGGCTTTGTGGCCATCGTGTCCTACAGTGTCGTAGTTGTTGTACCTTCTCTCACCTTCTCCCTCTTATTTAAACTCAGCTGACTGTCGGTCAGTGTTGGATCAGTCCTGCGATACTGGGACCTCGGCAGCGCCAGGTCAGTGAGCTCGTGTTGATCGGCAAATATGAGTCTCTGGTTCTCGTGTCGTACACTCAACAATTTGTTGATGCGCTTGCCGATGAGATAGATCATCTCACAAATGCACATGAAGATGCACAGTGCGCTGGATACAACCATGAACAACATGAAGATCTTTTTCTCCGTTGGACGACTAATGAAGCAGTCAACGGTGTTGGGGCATGGGTCCAGAGAACACTTGGATAACCTAAAAGAAAAGAGAAAAGCAGGTTGTAGCGGGTACAAAACATTGTATTTCACTGGATGAAAAGTAATAAGACACAATTAGTTACCTCGGTAGGTCATATCCATGGTATATCCTGAACAAAATATAGAGAAAAGATGTGTCGAATCCAGCTTTGAAGATCAAACTCAGCAGATAAGTCCACCACAGCCCCCCTCTCTTCTTGCCTGGGTTGGCGTACAGATGAGAGCCGTGGTGCAGCGCCACGTATTTACTGTCCTTCCCCTCACGGTATTTAACATGAGCCATGACCATCAGTGACGGGCAGGTGATAAAGATCAGCTGCAGTGCCCACAGACGGATGTGGGAGATGGGGAAGATGTGGTCATAGCAGACGTTGGTACAACCAGGCTGAAAGGGGGGAAAAAACAAGAAAGACTTAAAAGATTTAATATCACTCATCATGGATTAAAATGATGGATAATATAGGTTGTTTCATCAAAGAAAAAACCCACAGCCTGAAAAAAAAAAAAATTACTCTCCTTTTTATAAATGACCCATGCCAGGAGGTACAATAAGCAATAATACCAGTACCCAGTTAGAATGACATATCAGGTCAGAAGTATGTGGAGGGTTACACCCAAATTATTCAAACCTTTTTCTTTCGCATGTATTTTACCTGCCGGGTGTTACACACAAAGTCTTTGCTCTCATCGCCCCAAACCCTCTGCGCGGCAACGACAAACACCAGCACGCGGAACACAAACACCATGGACAGCCAGATCCTCCCGAACGCAGTGGAGTATTTGTTCACTCCGCTTATAAGACTCTCCAATCCCGACCAGTTCATCCCTGCTGCTGTACTGGCTTGGGCGAAAGATGCGAGTGCACCCTGCGAAAGAAAAGAGAAGAAACTTGTGCTCAAATCCCCATGACACGCTAAACAAAGGTGTTTCTCTAAGGATGTGTTGGACGCTGACATGGTGATCCGATTGACATAATCCAGGTCAAATTTGGACTCGCTGTGGTTACAGAGTTCAAAAACCACACCTGGCTAAACCCAACACATTTCAGGATGTTACGGCAATAGCTATGCCAGAAACACCAGCTGCACCCTTAACTCAGCATGCACAGGCATGTATTGTTCATACCGACTGGATTACAAATTTTACGGATATTTGTAAACATAGTTCCAGGTCAAGTTGGTTTCATGACTGTTTTTATGCAGTAAATTTAGCAATAATACTTTTGAAATTCTTCAGTTCAGAATTTGAACAATCATTTTAATGTAATCGGGAAAACACATCACACTTCACTTTACTCATTACAACACTTATTCAGTGACTGCCACAATAAGGCCCAGATAGTTCCAGAGTGATGCAGAACTGTAGATCGGTGAACACTGGAGTCACTGAAATCACAGGTCATCATACAAAAGGCTTTAAACATATAAGCCTTCCCCGCTTTCGCTCAGCACATAGCTCTGAATTTATTCAGGATTGATCTATGAGGCAAAACACAAGTAGCCCTTTTTGTTTGGTGGTAAACAATCACTGTCACATTTTAAGTATCACTGGACACAATAAAACAGCGAGCCCAGCCCCGATGGCCACGCAATATTGTGTTTTGTTTTATACTAACATGCCTTCCAGAATAGTCATAGATATTATATTGCATTAAAAATGTCAAAGTGTAAATGTTGTCACTGATCGGGGTTATTTGTCTGCATGTAAATTCTGCGCTCACAGCTGCTGCGTGTGTTATCAGATAGCACTGCTGCTCTTTTGTGTTGCCCTGCTTGTCTGCTGCTTCTGAATGAATACAGTGGAAATACTGGTGAGCTTGTGTGTGTGAAGGTAATTTGGTTAGACATGCAGTCAGTTCGGTATACTTATATTCAGAAACCTCTTGACATATGTGCGGTTTCTGAGTTGATGTTGCCTAGGCACTGCGTTGTTAGTCTGTTTTAGCAAATGTTCCTTGCAAACAATATCCAATGTCCCCAAATAACCCATGCTCTGTCGCTCTTGGTCACATCATGTGACATATGTCATATGTAAATCACATTAACAGACATTAAATCATTAAAAATGTGTATATACCATAGTATTCCACCACATACACAGAGTATGTTCCTAATTGTTGTCGTAAAACATATACGTATAGTCTGTATGTGAATATGAATCACTAAAATCAAGCTGAATGTCTTTGTATGTTGACTTATATCTATAACAAGCAGCCCATAATTAAGCAGTGGAGGTTTTGTGAGGGTTTTTAATGGGTAAAAGGGAATGTACGCCATTTTTCCAAAGAGAAATGCAACCCCAGTATATGAGAAAAGTAATAACTATTCTGATTTCTCACTTTGTTAGTGGAAAACAACACAAATTAAATCCATATGGACTCTGTAACACCATCCCCAGGCCTGTGTGGTTTCACTCACTGTTTAGGAGAGAGGGAAATATTTAGATTACAGAAAACAGGAGGGGTTTCCTCTGTGAGGGGTTAACACTTTAAACTCCACTGCAGATGAGTTTTGCGCTTTGAGCATTTTTAGGGATTCATTGTATAATCAGCAGCCACCCATCTCAACTACAATCTGGTAAATTTAAGGAACCAATGGGATGCCTTCTGTGCCATCGTTTGTAATGTGGAAAAATTGAGTGTTCGTATGCAGCACTCCACCTACTCCTCTGTCTGCTTGCTGAACCACACTTGGAATGTTTGGTGTCTTAGTCATAGCAAAAACAACATTTTCCCTGTAGTGTCTTTTCTTTTAGGTTTTTTTTTGTTTAACTCAGTCTTTTCCCACATCGTTGGAATAACTTACAAATTGTATCCATTGTGTTTTACTGTTAAAAAGGAGTATGTAATGTTAACTCCGTTCGCGTACCATTTCAACACGCCACAGCCTTTTGCGTGCCCTACAGTCATGTGCTACACTATAATTTAGGGAAATAATGGAAGAAGCAAAATCAAACTTACCTGGTGCCAAAACCTTGCCTAAACACCAGAACCAAATATGTGGACAGCAGCAGGAAACGATGAATACACGACGCTGACGGTAAATGAAGTAAAGGAGAGAGCAGTTTAAAGTGTTCCGCTCCTTTCTCTCTCTGTCTCTTTCTCTGCTCTCTCGCCCATTCCTCTGAAATCCTGCCAAACCAGATTCGGCAGCTGCTACGTCACCAAACACACACGCACACACATTAACACACAAGGACTTCACATGTCCTGTCCTGTCAGTTTATGGGAAATGGAGACTCCACTCCCTACAAGCCATGCAACCTAACACCTTATAAATAGGTAAGAGAAACAGACCTATGCTTTACAGAGCGAAAAGACAGGACATCCATCCTTGCCAACTAGCATGCATGCGTATGCATGCGTGTGTTTGTGGGTCAGGAAAAAAGATTTCCAAAAAAAGATGAATGCCACACCCTCTATGTTATTGTACAGGTCATAGAAGCATTTTGGGAGTTATGCTAATGTATTTTTTTTTACAGTGTGTGATGATTTTCAAATGGGAAACTAACTCACCTGCAGAATTAAATAGAACTAAAGTACATATAGTTTATCAACTACTTTCAGTAAAGAGTTAGATTTTTTTTTAAATGCTCTAATATGTTTTGGGTTAAAAAACATATTACAAGCCCACACACAGCCAGTCCCATAGAACATAACTTGATTTGGTTTTCAAAAGCTTTGAACATGTAGGTATGAGAACAGGTATAAGACATAAATAATATTTAATGGATAAAAACATGATTAAGGGCGAACTCAACAACAGTCGACATTTCAAGTTTAAAACATGTCATACATTGTTGTCATTCCAAGGTCAGGTGTAAAGTTGTAAATCACACGTCACTTATGTGAAATGATGCTGTGTTCTGTGAAATGTCCTCAGAAATTCTCTAATTTTTTAAACGCTTGAAGGTTTTGTAAAAGGTAATTTCTGAAATGTTGTATTTAGGTAATGTTCTTGTGATTTCTGAAATTAAGTGTTTTGGGAAAGATGGTTTTGAGTTTTGGCCCCCAGAATCACTTTATTGATATACTTTGAGTCTGAAACTATTTCACTTTCATTTAGTACCCTTCACTTCATACCTCCCTACTCTCCCACTTCCTGTCTTCTTCCATAATGTTAACAATGTGTTTCCAAGGTTTCTGAGATAATAGCCAGAATTTTGACACACCTCTTACAAACAACAACAGAAGAACACTATTTGTAGCTGATTAGTTTGAAAAAGCGTAGTTTGAAACAGTCCCACCAGCAGGAGGCAGGCTTACCGGAAGTCGGGCGGATTGTTCTACAAATTAAAAGGTCCGTGTTTTTATATATTCATGTTTTACTTTTGAAACTTTGTCGCCGGAAGCTTGAACGTGCCTTGTGGTTACATTTTACGTTTTTACAACATGTCTCCTTTGCCGACCGTTCTATGTCATTAGTCGAAGTGTCTGAATTTTCGACCAAACCACTTTGTTGTGTAAGTATCTGTGTGACTGTGTGCATTAGAGGGCGAACGCGTAGTTGTCACTGTTGTTAAATAGGCCCCTGTCATTTGACTGTTATTCAGAATCGGTCAACGCTTTAGCCTTGAAACGTTAGCTCGCTCTATTCGGGGGAACATGTTATTTGTTGACCTGGTTTGCGGTTACGACAGAAGGTGACATCGACTCATCTTCCTCGAGTCCTCTGCTAGCATTTTGCCTCGGAGTGGGTTTTGACGGATGCGTTTGGTACAAACCTAAATGTTCCCGTAAAGGGCAGCTAACCAGTAAGGTTTAGCTAGCTGGGTGATCCTTGTCTGGACACCGTTGACACCCAAGTCGGTTGTCTGTGAGCTCCAGCTGTACATGCAAAGGCCAAGTGCTGCTGCTGAGGAGATTCTGGGGGTTTGTGGCTACAGCGTTAGTCGGCGACTGAATGAATAAGCCTGCAGGTGGAGGATCAGACCCGTGGCGCAGCGAAACTACTCCACAGCTGAGAAACGTCGTGTGTTATTGTCGTGCGGACATGACGACAAACCACCACTTGCGGACCGTATTTCAAAGATGCTCGCCTAACCCCTACGGCCAGCAGAAACGTTAGCTAACGGCCACGCGGTTGGCATGGTCTCCGAGAGATAATGCGAAAAGATCCGCTGACTCGGAGTGCTAACCCGTTTTCTTCTACGCAGCGCGTGAGCAGCAAACTAGCGGGCCGTTTTCTGTCAGCCAGGACCCAGAGCAACAACAACAGCCGCATCATCATCAATGGTGTGTCTACATCCCGGAGCCGTCACATTTGCCTGTGTGCGCTCAATGAACCATCTCCTCAGCTGCCATCTCAGTGAGTGTGCGCCCGGAGACACTGAATCACACAGTGGACACGGACACCACCCCTGGATTTTGCAGTAACCCATCACTCTCGTACCCCACCCCCCCCCCCCCCCCCCCCCCCCCCCCCCCCCCCCCCAGGCTGCACATGTATGGCGTTTGCGAGGCTCGGAGGGGAGTTTTGCCAAGCCCAGCACCTGATGCTCATCGTGGACAAGTGAACAGGACACACCAGCTAGGTGCGAACACTGCCATTCACCCGCACAGGTGTGTGTGTAGCACAGCGCTGCCTGTTGGTGTCTTTGTTTAGGGTCACCGTACAATGTCCCCCGTGTTTACCTGTCACCAGTGGACAATTGATTTGAATACTCACCTATGCCCATATCAAGCTGGTTGTTTTGGTGTCCCAGTGCCGGCCTGTAAAAGACAAGGTCCACTGTATTCTAAGTCATATCAAAGATGTCTTATTGACATCATTATATAAAAGGGCCATAATGAAGTAATAAGCCATAACCAGCAAGGAAGGATACTTTTTATTGTGCCTATGCCATAAAGTTCATGGATATGGACATTTAAGCTTACATTTAACGATTTTAAATTATTTCAACTTTTTTTTTAAATATTCAACTTTTCAAAACAATTAGCAGCTAAGCTGAAGATGTATTAAATACATACAGTTGCACGTTAAATTAAGCTTTTCAGCAAAACTGCATTTGCACAGCAGATTCTTCATGACATGCAATACTCAAAGGCTTGTAATAAATTAATGTGTGTGTGCCTGTCCAACAGGTCCTTCCTGCCACCTTGTTCAACCCATATGAAGACAAGCCAACTGTCACTCTTCCTGTTCTCAGGAGAAAAGGCGGATTTGGTTTTGGGCCAAGACTTTTCTCACTGCTCCTCTAATCTCCTACTGTTTCTTCCAGTCTTCTTTGAATGGGCTGACACATTTGAAGGATAGATCTTTTTCCTCATCTTTTTTTCTCTCTTTGGGTGTCCTCCCAAGTCTCCCTCAGTCAAGTCTGCTAAGTTTAAGTTTTAGTTTTTAACCAATCAAAATTAAAAAAGAATCCTTAACAGCCAAACAACTGATTTGGGTCCCCCCCCTCTTTGTCGCCAAACGCGTAGAAAATTTACATTCTTTTTCCATAATTTAAGTGATTTTTTTGTGATTTTTTTTTTTCGTGATTTTTTATATTTTATTTATCTTCATTTAAACAGTAAGAGTTTTCTTTGATTAATTTGAAGACTTGTCTGCTCCTCCATTTTTGTTTAAGGACAGTGTTTTTATTATCTTTCTTATAATCAACCCTTTTGTTGCTCTAAAAATGAATCGCCCAGCTCCAGTAGAAATCTCCTTTGACTGTCTGAGATTCCTCATCACACACAACCCCACAAATGCACAACTGGGAAGGTTTATAGAGGTAGTGTATTTTTTAAATCACATTTTCTATTTATTCGCGTAATTGTTTTATTTTGTATTTTATTTTTAGTATTCCAAAAGTGACATGACGTGTAACACACCTGTGCTTAGGATCTGAAGGCTTTTGGTGTTAACACCCTGGTGAGAGTGTGTGCTGCTACATACGACAAGACCCCAGTGGAAAAAGAAGGCATACAAGTTCTGGTAAGTGATGACTCTGTGTAGCAGGCTGCCACTGGTTGAAAACCACAATGTGATTGACCCCCACAGCTGAGGCATTACTAATTGAAACCTCCCTTTGATGTGCAAAGCAAAGCATGAAGTGTTATTTTTGTTAGCAGCAAAAGGAGCAGGTCAAATAAAGACTCTCTCTTCCCTTGGCCAGGATTGGCCATTCGATGATGGCTCAGCCCCCCCTGAGCAGGTGGTCGAAGACTGGCTGAACTTGCTGCAGTCGAAGTTTCGGGAAGAGCCTGGCTGCTGTGTGGCTGTGCACTGTGTTGCCGGATTAGGACGGTCAGTATGCACGAGACGGGGTATTAATTAAACTAATCTTATTACACACTAATGGCCGGCCAAGATAAATGGATGTCATCCCGGGTCATTTTTTTTAAAAAACTGAACATCTCTAATCCAAGCAAATCCAGGCATTAACTCGATATTTTAAGGGGGCCACTGGACTGGTGTTGTAATGCTCCCTAACCTAATGGTTGTGTATTTTTGTTCTTTGTCCTCAGAGCTCCTGTGCTGGTGGCTGTGGCTCTGATTGAGGCTGGGATGGAATATGAAGATGCGGTGCACTATATAAGACTGTGGGTATTATGCTTTGCTTCTGCTCCTGTCCATTTTCTTCAATGAACAAACAGCCGCTGTCTCTCCCTCTGCCATATTCCTTACCGTCCTTGTAATAACTCACACTCATGTCACTCCGTTTTTCTGAGCACTTTGTCTCTCCTGTTTTATCAGGAAGAGGCGTGGGGCATTCAACTCCAAGCAGCTGCTTTATCTTGAAAACTACAAACCTAAACTGTGTCTGCGCTCCAAAGATTCCAACGGACAGAGCTGCTGTATACAGTAGGAATCCCTATATCCTCTCATCCCTACTGCAACTTCATAGACAACATTTTTTGATGTTAAATGGAAAGTTGACGTGTTTGGTTTCTTTTTTTTTTTTTTTGTTAACATTAATCCGTGAAGTCTATGCAAAGGACATCATGGACATTCATAAATGTAAGGAGCTCAGTGCAAAGGAGAGAACGGGGTTTTAGGGTAAAAGAGATGGGGAGAAGATGAAAGGACAGGACAGGAGAGATGCAGAAATTCTGGACAAGACAAGACAAATAGTGGAATGGTAAAACCCGAAAGACGACGCTCTGCAAATATTCGATATAGTCATGCAACTTTGGATTTGACCCTCAAAAATGAAATTTGAGGTGTAAGTTTTTTTTTCTTTTTTACCTAATTTTAATATGTAGCAGAACTGCATAACGACTTAGCAAATTAAAGGCAAAGCCCACCGTCACTGTGAATTCAAGCTTCTTAGCTGTAAGAAATGAAAAACATTGATCCCAAATGTCACTGTCTCCATTGAATGTCAAAGTTGCAGCTAATATAAAGGCTGCTGGATGATGGAAACATTTGTGGTTTCAAATATTGACACTGGGGTCCAGCATTAGAGCGTTACACTTAGTGTAACTATAATTGCTATAAACACTAAATATGTGCTCTCAGAGGCTTGCTGATTTATTTCACAACGATCCACACAGTGGCCCAGACTGATTTATGTATTCCAATATTTGCTCACTGACCAAATTAATGTCCTGCAGTCCGAATGTGGAAACATTCAGAAATGGGCTTGAGGTGATTAAAAAGAATATTTGAAATGTATACTGTTTGGTGCATTCGTGAGTTATGCTGTATTAAACAAGACTACAATCTTACCGTTTGTGCTCAGCCAATTTTAGATCATGTGCAACACTTTCACTGTTTTAATCAAATAAGTAATGAACCGAATGAGTCAAAAATGGGTACACTTTAACATACATCAGTGTGATAAGAACTCCACCAACTGGCACCGTCGTTTATAACGTCACCATGGCAACATTTTACAGATCAATTGGTGAATGTATTTAGTACTTCCTGTTCACTTTACACAGTGTTCTATGACGCAATGTGCGATTTGGGTGTGCGTTATTCTCTGCTGGATGACAGCGAGCAGTAATCGGCATGTTAACAATCCAGAGGTCATTGCTGAATGACGGAAAGCATGTGTGACGTTTACGATGGAACAGAGTTGGCGAGATGAACATACAGTTCCACGAACAGTGAGCTTGTGTCTAACTCGAAGAGGTAAATTAAATAATAGGGCAATCTTTTAAACTTTTTCTCTATTCCTATGACAACAAACATACACATAATGGCAATTCTATGTTCCACTCTGTGCCCACATGGCTGTCTGGTCAGCTGCTGTGTTTGTAACATGCTTTTGGTCTTTGTGATGTTATTTATTTTCTTTCCCTTGTACCTCTATCGTTTTGTACTTGGTATTTATTTATGAATCGACTCCATTGTGTTTCTTTGTGAAATGTCTGTCTGCTGGGGAAAAAATTCCATTAGTATTGGACAATAAAAGTGTTTAGTATTCAAACTTGTTTTTGTTATGGCATAGAGAATCCTCCAGTTTTTCTGTGTCTGACTGTTGTGAGCTTTAAAAAACCATGATGTGACCAATCTGGCTTTCACTTTCAACCGTTCGGAATTTATCTAATTCCCATGATTGTTTCAGAATAAGAACCACGGTAATAGTAATCAGTTTTGAATACATGAGATGGTTTTATGTCCACCTTATCACCTTTATTCATGTGAAGCAAGGACTTCTTTTTAAATTGACACCATGTCACATATTTCTACACAAGTGCACGCGACACACACTGCCCAATGTGAGGCTGAGGTTTGACCCCGTCCTCAGTGGTGTGCAAGTGTGTGTGAGTGAAAAAGAATATGTGAGAAATGGACAGATTGCCTCTGGCGGACGTGATGCTCTGTCAATGTGGCCGTCAGGGTGGAATGACACATGGAGCCATTGGATGATTTAAGGCTGACTGCTTTGATTGACTGACCTGGCAACACACATGCGCAGGAACCAGATTCACAGAGAATACACAATAAGAGTCCATGAACTATGGTGAGGACCCAGTTTTTAAATGCATCCCAAGAAAGACAGTTGCCTCCAGCTGACCCTCCGAGAATGAGTGGGATAGATCATTGTTGGGAGGGATGGACAGAAAAATATTTTGGTTATTGATTTGAATTTTTGGGGTTAATAATCATATTTTTAAATCAAAACAACTATTTAGTGCCTCCATCTTCTTTAACGAGAGCATTTGCTTTATTTGTGATGGGAGGAGTCATTCTTTTTTTTTCGAGAGATTATCAATGATGACATCAGAGCTTGGTGGAGTCTGAGGAAGATCTGCTGAAAAAAAAAATCACCGTTTGAAGTTCACGAAAGGATACTGACAGCTAGCAGAATTCCACTTAAAAATGATTCTGCATGCTTTCAGTACACACGATCTTTCATTTGTTCATGTTTGTTTTTTGTAAGTGGCAGAAAATCTACTATCACAACGTGAGGTATGGTCAATAAAACATATCTGCAAATGTCCCCACTGTGGGACATTAAAGGATTATCTTATCTTATCTTAAAGGGTAGAACAAAAAACAGTGGAACAGACAACACAGGCAATAGATACTTAAACCTACAAAAGTGTTTTTAGCTTTATGTGACTGCTCCTGTCTAACCAAGCATCACCTGGGTATACGGAACACCTTTATAGATTACAAAACTTCTGGTCACCTGCTTAAGTCAGTCACCGGTCAAATACAAAAAACAACACATCTGCTCAGTTATGTTAGATTGGGTTCACACAGCACTGGATAAAGGTGAATAAGAAAGTAAACGTATCACCTGCACATTTATAGAATCAATATCCTATCCTCCTGTCGACAGTAGGGGGCGTTAGTCTCCTAAAATGTAAGATCAAATGTGACATATCCTTGTTGGCCTGGGCCTTGGGTCCAATGAAGACAACAACAACCGTGGTAACTGTTCCCTTAGTCTAAGGCTCGAAGGGACCACTTAGACACTTTATGACTGTAAAGTTACCACTCTACTCTCAGGTCTCTTATTTGTATTACAATTTGGACATCCGGTACCATAGCCTGAGCCCTAACCCTACCATAACTGCTTTATGCTCTAACTTAACCGGAACCAGACTGCACTTCACAAATCGCCCCTAATCTTAACCAAGTCATCATGCAATTAATATTTTGCATCATTAGTAGCCTTCCGAGGCGTGGCCGTGTCCAAGAGACAAGGTCAGTGTTCATAACAGAAAAAGGTCCTTATGAATTTACACAAATGCTCTCACCCACACACGCTCACACACACACACACACAGCTCTACAGCGTCCTTGGCAGCTGAGGACAGCTCTGTAATAATCTGCTGAATTTATGACAGCTGAACATCTCTAAACTTGCTGACCGCTCGTGTGTGTGTGTGTGTGTGTGTGTTATCCCTTTGGAGGCTGTAAACCAATGAAATTGATTGAACTCACGTACAGCTATCCTAATCTGATAACGGGGGGGGGAAAGCATGATTTTCTCATGTCTCATAACGGGTTTCTGAACATTATGTAAGATTGCCACACAACCACAGTGGTCTACATACACATGTCTGATCACACAATGTAGAGGATGTGCATTAATGTGCATTAATTCAAAACAAATAAATCCCACACAGTGTGACAATTGTCAGACGTAAAATGTAAACTCTGGGGCACAGGGGGAAAAAAAGTAGAACAACGTTAAACACTATGAGGTTGTCCGACAGGGTGGCCTCCACACTCAATTTAGGACCGGTGAACATGACCGGAAGAAGAAGGAAAAAACATTGATGTGATATTGGCTCCACCATCCAGTTTTCCTTTACATGTGTAAATGAGCCTGCGGGCTATTTAGGAGGAGGAGAGAAGTGTGTGTATGTCTGTGTGTGTGTGTGCGTGCGTGCGTGCGTGTGTGTGTGTGTGTGTGTGTGTGGGGGGGGGGGG
>JAFBJU010000703.1:374106-467302 GCA_016785305.1 Colistium nudipinnis | reverse complement strand
GGGGGGGGGGGGGGGGGGGGGGGGGGGGGGGGGGGGGGGTGTGTTGGTTGGGATGGGAGGGATGATCGGGACGCTGACCCAATTCATCCTGCACACAGCACACCGCTCCTGATCCCAGGGATTTCCACGGTGAAGCCACGCCGGTTGCTTCCAGCTCTGTCACAATCAGCAGCGCTTGAGAGAGAGGGAGAGAGAGAGAGAGAGAGAGGAAGGAAGAGGGAGGGATTGAAAAGAGGAAAGTGCAGAGGACGCTGGTTTGGAGTGGAGTTTTTTGCGGGTTTCACAGGATATGGATTTGTGTATGTGACGGTATCCACGCACAGGGAAGAAGAAGAAGAAGAAGACGTAGGGTTTGGATTTAACAGGAACATCTCCGGAAACTACAGGCAAAGACAGAGAGAGAGAGAGGAGTAAAGGGGGAGCAGAGAGGAAGAGAAGTGGATCTTCTAACGGGACAGAGCAGCAGCAGGAATGTTACCGGTGAGTCTCCACTGGTGAACAAATGTGAAACTTAACAAAGAGTCGGTGTGTGTGTGTGTTTTTTTTCTACTCCTCCGCTGATCAAAGTCTACAGAGGTTCACAGCGTGTGGAGTCAAGACTAAACACTAACCAGAGCCGCACTGCTCACTCACTGCTACCTGCTGTGTGTATGTGTGTGTGTGTGTGTGTGCGCGCGCGCGCACCGATGGACGGGACACTCCTCATCTCAACCACCTCCTGCATAAGTTCAAAGAAAATAAAACACGTACACATGTTGTGGAATACCTTCAGCTTTATCTAACCGAAGCCAATGAAACATGCATGACCTATATTTATCACCAACCTTCGCAATTCAAATGCATAGTATCACTCCTCCCATGGACGCAGAATAACACACAACAGAGAACCTAAAATTCATTCTCACAACGGACTGAACCATTGTCCAGTAAAATGTGTGTCTGTGTGTGTGTGTGTGTGTGTGTGTGAGAGAGAGAGAGAGAGGTAGAAAGACTTAGAGAGGGAGTGGAAGGCAAGACAACCCCCAGACACACCCGAACACACTCGCGTCCACGTGTTGCGCATTTGCCCGTGACCCCCTCAAACCTCAACACATTACATAGTAAACATTTGCAGCACATCCATGCACTCACACACGTACACTGTGTCTGCTTACTGTTCCGTTTGCACATTTATGTTATCTTCTGTAGTACTGTCCAAAAAACTCTCCATGTCCATATATTAACCGCTTGGTCCAAATCCCAACTGGAATGAGGGATTTAACAGTTGAATTCACTTGACAGTGAACTGGGTAAACCATTAGTATTCCTGTTTCCATCCTGTCCTTCCTCTCTCTTTCGGCCTCAGTCACACACACAGACACAAACACTACACCCCTTTGTGACCGCGCTGTGCTGCTGTCAGCCCCGGACAATACGCTGAAGATATAGAGATGTGTTTACTGCTGGCACAGAGAGTCACCAAGAGAGAGAGAGACTTTCACCTTGAGCTTTTACCCTAAAGCTGAATGTCCTCCCTGGTGCAGGCCTATTCTTAAACCTTTCATCCAAAGTACAGGAATTTTTAGCATTTTCTTTTTTTCTTTCTTTCTTTCCTTTAGCTATTGTGCCCAGTGTTCATAGCTATGCGACTGCTCCCTCCCATATATTATAAATATTTACCAAAATCTGCCATCAACACTAATTATGTATCTATCCCGACTGCTGGAGGAAATGTTACGACACTCAAGGCCCCACTCAAATTGCTCCTCTCACGACTTTGTGCTGACTTCTGCAAGGGGAGTTGGAGAGTGTATGCCTGATGACGACATGACTGATCTAACGCCTTCGAAACAGAGTATGAAATCATCTGACAACTTCCTCTGAGATGGTGAGCAGCCAACACATATTTTCCTGGGTAGAGGGCAGCCACCAATTGTCATTCCTCGGTGACACAGGAAGCGTTCCCTGCTAAATACACAATTTTCTTTTGCCAGGATACTGTCAGCGCTTTATAAGAATGGAAGTTTGGTTCACATCTTCAGGTTTCCCTCAGGATGAACTGTAATGAATCTGGTGAAGTCAGAATGGGACCATGGGTCATACTGGGTATCTATTGGTGTGCTTTTATCATCAAACTTCAAGGACACACTAGATTTGGTTGAGCATTTTTTTTAAATAATTTAGTAGCCTTTTCCTTTTCAGTACGGTTTGTTAGTGTTGAGTTTCTGGGAGATTGTTGTGAGCAGATATTTTGCAGGAAACTCTCAAGATAGTGCATGAACCTACACAAGTAATCAACAGAAGACTGTACAGTATACTGGTTTCAAGGCGCACAGTTTTTTTTTCCTCAATGAGTGGAAGCTCATGTTTCAGTGGTCACATGCAGTTCCTATAGAGACAGGGCAGACAGCTCTGTGTGTACTGTGTGTGAGTGTGTGTTTGGGTTTGGGCAGTGGGAGGTGGGGGTGGCTGGAACACACATCACCTACAGCTGTCGCTGTGGTCCACCATGCTCACACACACGCACACCCACACACGCACACGCACACGCACAGAGCGAGAAAGAGAGAGAGAGAGAGAGAGAGAACAGACTGCTGAGGAGACCTTTGAATTTGCTTCTTTTCACTTTCCCTTTCTTGCCTTGATAATCTCTGGATCTGCGCTTTTTAATGAAAATAAAACTTTTCCGTCTGCTATTTTGCTCTTCAACTTGTATTTATTCGCTCTGTTTTCATAAATGCACAGCATGGCGGGGTTGCATCATATGGTTTCGTTACTGTGGAAATTTAAGATGCCCATCTATCATGTGATTCCACTGATCCCTAGTTCATTCATTGTATGTGGCTCGAGCAAAAAAAGCATAAGCCCTGTTCCTAAAGTGTACCTGTCATGAAATATAAACTCACTGTGTTCAGTGGGAGCCACCACATATCCGACACCATGTTTAGGCTTGTGAATCCAACCAGTTTATTAAGAGCTGATACTTGAAGCTGCCTTACTGGAAGGAGGCGGATGGCAGAGCTATTTTCCCCTCAGTGTGTAATACTCTCCCAACTTTGGTTGAAGTACTAAAAAAGGATTTGTTTAAATGGCAGCATGTTCCTGCCACACCCTCCCATCACTAGCCAGTGAGTAAGCAATTGCGTTAAATGTCCCACAAATTTAATTTAAACTGCTTGGGATTCAACCAGCTGCTCTGAAATCATCTTTCAGAAAGTGATTAAAAAACAAATAAAACAAATGATTAAATTGTGATGCGTAAAAGATAAAAGTAGGAGTTTTCGATTTTGGGACTGAGAACTGAAGGATAAAGGCCAAATTCATTTAAGAGAAGATGGACTACGGCATGTTTGAAAATGGATGGAAATATTCCTTTAGCCATAGAACTATTAATAAGGGATAAGAAACTGGGCCCAACAGAGTCAACAACATTTTTAAGAAATGATTAGGGAATGGTATTAAGACTGCATGTTATTGGTTTTATTTGGTAAATAATAATGCACAAAAAAAAGGCAAACAAATAGGTTCAAATTTGCATCTATAAAAACTGCTGTCTAATATTCAGCCTTTCCCTAATGGGAGGAGTTTGATCGTCAGAGAGATTCACCTGGTCAGCTACACTATACAGCATGGTGGCACTTAGTCAGTCACTTTTGGGTTTGGTTATAGTTTGATTGTTTATAATTCAATTTCCTTTTATTTCCTTAAAACAAACTCGGTGTTAACCTGTGTGTGTGTGTGGTCGTCCCTATAGGCTTGAGCCAGGTTGTAACAATATTATTTATAAAAACATCTTTCATTTTCTCCAACATCTCTTGTGAGACCTCAGTGAGAGGGCTCGGGGGGTGTTTGTCTATGACTTAGGCCAAAATCCTTGGGATTAAAGTGATTGGCTAAAATTAAGTTGGGATGGCAGAAATGCATAGTATTAACCATCCAGTGTCCAGCCTTTCATTTCATTCCTTGGACCTTTTATAATATGATTTTAGCCACACGTCGTCCTGAGACTTTAAGGATTTGTGTTTCTTTAGTGCACATAGCACACATTTGCCCTGTCAGTGGGCAGCTGGGTGTCATCTCTCTGTCACCCCTTTAGGAAGCCATTTAGACTCTCCGTCTCTCACTCTGTGCGTCATGTGGTTGCATTGTCTTGAATGGGTTGAAGTACAGTACCGTCCAATTGAAGAACTTGGAAGAACATTTTGTTCATGAGAATTCCAGGTCCTGTGGAGACAGACAACACACACAGAGACTCTAACAAGGCAAGTCTTTTTTCCTTGCTGCATTATAATAAATATGGCAAAGTCACAGAAAGTGCCTCTGGCATAAAAAATGCTACTTCTCTCGTAAATACAAACGATTTATGGTTCATTATTTATCTAAGGACAATCATTACTCCACCATAGAATGGCTGATGATGGCAAAACGTTTAATGATGATTTTATTCTCTTATTAAAATTATGAGCGAATACAGAATACAGAATACAGAATTTGCCTCTTTAATATTGTATTGCCTAAATATAATTCCAGGTTATTAGATAACTAGTTTATATTCATTCAGAAGAATTAATGTGGTTTGGCACATGGTCTCGAAAGGTTTTGGGACAGAAATATTAGTCCGAGCCAGATAACTCTGTGATAGAAGCTTGTCCTCTCTGTGTGAGTCTATGTCGGTCTGTTTGTGTGTGTGTGGTAGAGAGAGAGAGAGAGAGAGGAAGTTACAGTGATGAAGAAGTCAAAAAATAGGGACCTTGGTAAAGCAAAAGGGAGAGGACCACACAGGGCATTGTTTTCTTAATGTTTTGCTGAGTGTTATAGAATCGATTTAGTCATAAAGCCCACAGTGCACATTAACGTAATGAGAAGAAGATGTCATACTTATGACTGGGGATACCACATGTGAGTCTTCTCCGATTTTCTGTCACTTCCAATACATGCAATAGAGCTGTCTGTGTCTTAAACACACGCACCCAACATGTGACCTTGTGTGCGTTTGACAGGGGGAGAGAGAGGGAGAGAGAGCTCCGCTAATGTACTCTCTGTGTTATTTGTGTGTGTGTAGCACAGTGCAGTCATGCTGCAGTATATCACTGTAGCCTTCCTAATCTCTGGCCTCTGGTGTCTCACTGCTGCTTCTGGGCAGCTTCCCTCCACACCATTATTCAGCCACTGCGCGTATGACAGAATGTATTCGAATTTTCAGCATTTTATTTTTGGTATATCCCCTTAGACTGTGTCATGGTGGTCTGTCGTCCAGAATAGTATTTGTGTGACTGAAATTGTCTCTTGACTTCATTTTTTATCATGAAAACAAGTAAAACATTAATTTCTAAGCGGTGTTAAGATTAGAGTTTAAACAAAGTACCATCGGCTGTTCCAGTAATTTGGCATTGGTCATTTTTTAACTGGAGGTGTCACTCCTGACCCTGAGTGACCTGGCCGGCTCCAGCTCTGCTAGACTCCAGGCTAAAAAAAAAAAAAAGGCTTTGGCATCGGAACGTCTGGGACCTTTTAAAGACTGCTCACATATTGAAAAGTTTGTGGAGCAACAGTCCACACACTCTGGTGTAGATTGATGCGGAAGAGGTTTTATATCGAGGCAAAATAAAAGACTGAATTTGCAACCGAACTCTTCTCAAATTAGTTTCAGTGATTTTCGATATGAAACTACCGATAACAATGCACCTCCAAGGGCTGCAAAAAGAGTTAATTTTCACTTTCTCAGATTGTGGTAACAGACAAGGTTACACAACAGACAGGCTTTTTCATGGCTGAGGCCAACACTAATTAGAATGAATGAATTTAAGAGGTTTAGTACACCTTTACGGCGGAGACGGAGGCTGAAGCTGTCAAATAAAATGCTCCCATCATATTCATATCATTTATATGGTCACATCCTCAAGTCAATCATTTGGACAGTAAAAACAGAAGCATCTTCATCACGTTTGAGGCCAGTCTCATTTAAGCATTTAAAGTGTCCAGACTCCTCAGACGGAAAGATGACTCCCTCCTTTCCTCCCTCCACTCCTCCCTCACAGACACACACTCTTATATTTGTATTTCCAGCCCTGCCCCCCCCCCCCCCCCCCCCCCCCCCCCCCCCCCCCCCCCCCCCCCCCCCCTTGTATTTCCCGCCCTGCCCCCCCCCCCCCCCCCCCCCCCCCCCCACACACACACACACACTCCCCCACCTTGCTGCAATTATCATTCTGTATCTCTTTTGGTCAAATAGACACATCCACACTCACACACACACGCACACCGCTGTGTGTGTTTTCTGCTCGATGGTTGTCCGATGAGGCGTTTCTTTGGCCGGGTGTTGGAGCGGCTTGTGTTTCTGTCGGAAAACCTCAAATTGAGTAAATGCAGGAAATGGAGGAAGAAGCTCGGAAGCAGAAAACCCAAACCATCGGTGAGTGAGAGGCAGACCTGCTTCAATTTATTCCGAGTGAAATATTTGTACATACTGACTCAGAGTCAATGTTTTACAGCTGAGTTTTATGTCAGATGAAAATAAATCAAACAGCATGAAATGTGTGTTTCACAAATAATAATGGCACTTGCACGTTTTAGTGTTTTTAATGGATGTGATTAGTCAAATCAGCATGACAGCCACAGACGCTGTGTGCTGGGAGAGCCTGGATCAGGCTCTGTGCAAATGAAACCAGGTTGGGGTCTCAGGTCAGAGAATGCACAGCGACCGCTGTGCCACTCCGCCTATAATTAACACACCGGGTGAAAAAGCCCCGGAGTGAGCGACTAACAAAATGAGCAGTGATGGATTTTGGGCAGCATTGGGACTAACAGCAGTCTGTTTATCACACGGGCTTGTCCCCAGTCTCACTCTTCTCGCTGACTATCTCCCCTCTCTAAGCTTAAAATAGCCAGAGTCGCTTCATTCGGCACCAAAGGCATTTTAGGAACCACAACACTTGCCTACTGTGGTTGGCTTTCCAGTGATCAGAATTTACAGGAGCCTTCAAACTTTATTTCAAAGATTTTGAAGCAGTATTGTGGGTTTGCTGGCCTGCTTTAAGCCGACATGTTTAGGTCTATCTCTTGAGGGGTGTCAAGTGATATAACTTGTCCTGTAGAGAGTGTGTCGAGGTCCACAGTGGGCATAAACAGAAGATTGGATTTCTGCGCACATAGTTATTTTGTTCGTGTCACCTGCAAGATAGCCAATTCATCAAAATCCGATACATTTTGTTTCTGATAAAATCACAAAGGGTCGATTGTTTTGTTCCAAGAGGATTTAAATGTTTTATTTGTAATGTACATAAGCAATGTGACCTCCAAGCATATAATGATATATTGTAGATAAAGATGCATGAAATATAATGAATGGATTCCGAGAAATGCATCTAAATACATAATAAATGCTGTCATATTTGGAGATAAACTAAACATAAGTGTCTAAGTGTTGGAGTGCAGGGTAATGTGTTCAGAATATCCGAGTTTAGATGGCTTGTGCTTTATGTACATGGTTTTTGTTGTCGGTCTTTAATTTTAATTTAAATGTAATCCAGTGGCAAATTTAATTCTTAATTCTTAAATCCAGGTGCAGAAAGCTTTGGCAGATTTACCGATCGTGGTCTTTAAAAATGATGATAGGGTGGTTTGAGAATTATTTGTACTGTTGTGGATATTAGGCTCAAACGAGGAAATCACTCCCCATGATTTGATTTTATAAAACACGTTTTCGCTCAACCAATAGTCCTGTAGTGTAACAACTGATGATTTCTTTTCACCCTTTGAGATAGAAATATTCCAGCACTTGTGAGGTCGCGATTAGCCGACTTCAAATAAGTAGTGTAGCTCGACTGTGTTTGTTGGGTTTGGATGTGCGGATGCGTTTGTGGTGTGTGCATGTTTGTGTGCGTGTCTAATCCGAGCTTTAGAGAATGTGTCCCCGCTCGGTCCGTCTGCATGCAACAAGAGATTACTTCACATGATCTGGGACAGGTGTAGAGAATACCGTGGATTACTTTACAGTTTATATTTTGAATGTTCGGGTGTGTGTGTCTAAAAGAGATTGAGAGAGAGAGAGCCAGAGAGAGCAACATCGAGATTAAAAAGTATATCAGTATCCATGCGCCTTGCTGTGTGTTCCTATCCCAGATTACCCTAAATGTATCTTTCTGCTGTCAAACGACTATCTGACATGACATCACCAGGGACAGTGCCAGTGACGTCACTGGCGGTAACACAGGATGTCCTCTTTCTGATTGCTATTTTAATCTTTTAGCTGCAGAATTTGGAGGGGTTTAATACAAAAAATGGCCTCGTGGGGATCATTCATATATATACAATAGAATCATACACTGCGTTTCGAGACGTTAATAATGGCAATGCACCAAAGCAATACAGTGGTCATATTGGCAATATTCTATTATATTTCTACATATGCTACATTTCTTTTTACATACATACGTTACATATACTGGATTATCTAGCGTTACAGAAATGAATAGAATTATTTAGAATTGCTACGTAGATAGATACTAAGTGTGTGAGTGTTCGTGTAAGCGTTCGTGTGCTTGCGTGTTTGTGCGTGTGTTTGTCGGCGTGCATACAGGCGCTTATTGATAGGCAATCAAAGCTGTGATCAATGTGTTGTTTAGTCAGACGGAAGGCTGTATCTTGTTACAGGCTTGTTATCAGTTGCTGCTAAACAACAGGCGTTTGCTGTAAATGGCATTTCACAGCAACGTATGATTTTGATTGCATTAAATTCACATGTGCAGATCAGGTTCCTGCCCAGACCAAGTTGCTTCAGATCTTTTGGATTTATCTGGGTCTGTGTCTGATTGGATTAGAGGCCGTTTCTTTGTTTTCACTCTAGGTGTATACCCTAGGTATTTCCTGGAGATGTGTTTTCATCTGTGTGCAAAAGTGAATTTATTTATTTTTCACTTTCTCACTGGGAACAACAACATTTATTGTTATTTCTGAAACTGGAAAAGGACTGCATCATATATCAGTCGTAAGTGAATTAGCTTTTAGTTGAACGTTGATCAGTGAGTTTATCCATCATTTTAACCTTTTGGTTTCTGCGGTTGCAGGTGATCCTGACAGTTTACCTCAATGACGCCCAGCAGATGCTAACTGAGGTCCCACTTACTCCGGCAACCAGAGTGATTGACGTGGTTGAATACTGCAAAGAGGCCGGTGAGGGGGAATGTCACCTGGCTGAAAAATGGAACGGAGAGGGTGAGTTCATCTGTCGATCCGTCCATAAAGAATAAAAATATTGATTGATGCTGATGAACAAGTTGTTAACCAGACATATACGTTCCTTTAAGTTTATAAGGTGAATGTAAACAGCTAATCTTCACCTCCAGCCAATTACGATAATATTATTAATAATAATTTTGTCAAGACACAGCAAAAAATGAAGATAGCATAAACGTAATAATACTACTAATAAAAAAAAAAATACTTCATCCATTGAAATATAAAAAGTGGAATGACACACAACGTTCAAATTAATGATATTTAAATATATTTAGGATCAGATTTGTCTTGTTGCCGCAGCTTATATATGAAATGAGCCTAAACCGATTTAAGAAAATCTTTGAATCTGTACATACAGCCAAAAGCCAAACAGACAGTTGCGGGATTATTAGAATAAATCAATGGAACAAATTCCAATCTGGGGACAGAAAGAAACTAGGACTCGGATCGATTTTGGGGTTATACACTATTTACTTTCCCATAAACCCACAGCACCCCATTATTGATATTATTTTTTCATCTTTCATCTTCATTTTCATTACATTGTAACCAGGCTTTTGTCATAGTGTACAAACAGCGGCACATTATTCATTAGTGTCATATACCCACATGATTACCATTGGCTGTCTTTGAGCACTGACGTTTCTACATAGTCTTAATCTGGCGATGGATTGTTTGTTCCCATGCTAATAATACACAAAGTCAGATCTACACCACACATCAGCACAGCCCGTGAAATCAATAGGAGCGCTAAGTGCCGCCTGTATACTGGATGTCATTGTAAAAGTTGAATAGACCAGTCCATCATGCTGTGTCCAGTAAAGCATGCCCCACATTCATTCAATCATAGCGGTTGTAGAGGGTGTTGGTGTTGCAGTGAGGTGTGACTGAGCGGTCACACAGGCTATAAATGGCTCTGATGATGCTACACTGTTTCGTCGAGGGTGACACCGTAAAAGCAGTACATAATAAATGATGGGATAAATTGTGTCGTGTCAAAGGGTTGCTGTGTGATGAGAGGTTGCCCCAAGGCCACATGCGACCTCGCAGCCAGTGTGTGTCTGAGTCTGCCAAGCTGAATCAATGAAATCTTTTATAATGTGTTGTGCATCATTTTATAAACATTACCCCCAAGAGTTAGTCTGACATATTTGACATCTTTGGAAACTTTGCAGTATGTTTAGTTAAAATATAAGTTAATGAGTTCAAATACAGTTCCGTGGGTTAGGATAATGTAGGATAAAGCATAGTTTTTAATGACTAGACCAGGAGCTGGACTGTTGGAATATTAAGATTCAGCGAAAGAAATCTAACTATCAAAAGCAGTTGAAATCATTAGGAGATCATAGCTTAGAAGCAACATCAGTTTTCTGAGTGAGTGAGTGTGTACTTGATAAGACCATTAAAATCAGCATGAGCAATAGTTTTATTTATGAACTGTCCATTCCCGAGTCATTTTGAGAAATCCCAGGAAGTAAAGATATGTGGGCTAAAGCATTTTCAACCCTCTCTCTCCTTCCTCAGAGCGAGTGCTCCCGCAGGAGTTGTTGTTGCTGGATCTCCTTCAGCAGTGGGGGGGCAGGAGGCCCGAGGTCAGCTTCTACCTCAGACACTGCCCCTCCTGGACACAAGGTACAGCAAAACAAGTGCACACCCACACACACACACACACACACACATACGGGTTGAGGCCACAGAAACCTCTTATTCTCTGATTCACTTCTGGCAAGAACAACTTTCAGAGATTTCTTTATTTCACAGTATTCAGCAACATTCACTCATAAAAAAACAAGAGACAGTGGAGTGTGTTCTTGTAAGGTTTAGAGGTGAGTTCAGGGGCTCCGTCAGAAATTAGCCAGATAACACACAATAGCAGTTACATAATGTGGACGGGGTGAACAACAAGGGGAGGGGGACAGAGACGATAACAGACGTTTTTTTTTGTTTTTTTTTAAGCTGTTAGAATCAGTGTATCAGAATACACGTGGGAAATCATTTCACAGCTAATTCGCTATTACATGTATGTGTGTGAGGCGCCCACAGCATACAACACAAGGGCTGCTGGTGTACTGTACTGCAGCACTGGTGTGTGTTTCCCCCCGCAGAGAAAGGACAACCTCACCACCTGCTGGCGTGCTCCCTTTTCACCCGTCATTCATTAAAAACACGATTATCATTCATTAGATTCTAATTATGAACATATGCTTGTGAACAGGGAAGTGTATTTTGAACCATGAATGAAACAATTAAACAACACGTGTCTGTCTGTCACAGCCACAGACACCATGAGGTATTCCATTTTGTATATAGTTTTGGTATCTATTTCTATTAATACTATATTTACTCCACCTCATTGCAATCAAATATACTGTGAACAACGAACAGACTTTCAAATTTCTGACCCTTTCTCATCCAGTGGGAAGTTGTGTTGCAAACAGCTCGGTAACCGGGATGAGATCAAGATTAAGATAAAAAAAAAGGAGCAGCATTTTCATTTGGCCCCTTCCTGTGGAGATAAAAGCCAGTATTCCCCGGTGTCCCGCTGTTTACCAGCACCGACATGTAACCCAGATGTGGCTATGATGAAAACGCCTGACTGATTATTTACTGGCTGGTTCATGCCCTCCAGCAGCCAGACCCGTTCGCTTCCAACTTTGCCTCCTTCCTCCTGATGAAATAAAACAGCTTCTTAAACAGATAACTTCACATTAGCCTAATGAATGACTGCCTCCCAGGCTAATCTTGCATCATCCGCCCTCTGCGGCTCGGTTGAAGGTGCCAGTGGTGAGTTTGCAGGTTTGCATCTCCCAGGCAAAGGCGTCACGTTCGTCTTTAGGAGCTGGCCTGGCATGGAACTGAGATAATCAAGTGCTCATAAGTAAAGCAACATGCGACTCTAAATATACTGGAGTCAATTGAATGTAAATACTTATTGAAATACTGTGGTGATTATGAGAAGCAGTGCTCCAGTGAATATAAGGTATACAGCTCTATTGACTGGAGTTGCCTGGGATTAGCCCAGATTGAAGCTGTCTGGTCTTAGTAGCATTAGAACAAATGATACTATTTAAAGACTACACACTCTCAGGGAAAGGCAGGGCTACATATAGATGAGAGAGAAATTCCACCTTTTTATTTGAGTTTATCTCATTCTGGTGCCTTTCTTATCCCCCCCCCCAAAAAAAATATTTTAAAAGTAAACACATTTGTTTCCTGTTGCATGAGTTTAATACTATAAACAAAGCTGCATGCAGCCTGCTGTGCAAAATCACTATTGCAACACCCTGTCCTCTGTGTACCCGTGCTACCAGAGAAAGGCAGGCTGCCAACAAAATCACCCACATCCTTAGTAGAGGGAATGGGACAGACTGAATATGAGGACAGACCTAACAAGAAGATTAACATCATTGGTATTTGTATTTACTTTGGAAATGAATTTAAAACCGCAATTGGTTTTAGGATCTCTATAAAGTGTAATGATAGGGAAAGCAAACATTAGTCTGATGTATATGAATGTTTTTCAGAAAATACGTGGTTGGATGGTTCATTAAAGCCTCTTTCCCTACTCTCTGTCCACCACACAAGGCTCAAACCAGCCCGGTCTTTTTTAATGTCATATTCCAGTGTCTCAGATTTCTTTTCATTGTTCATTTGTATGCAGGAATTCAGCAGCCTTTGGAGCAAAGCTGGACGTCAGGAGCACAGGAGATCACTAATGACAAGGTAGCTGGACACACACACATACACATTGTGTATTATTATTTGTCTCTATATAGCTGTCAGGACATTCAGCTCATTGACATTATACATTCTCTCATTCTCATTCGCTTCAGACTAATACAAAAAAGACAGTTTATCCTTAATCCAATTATGGATTATATTTAAAATCCGTCCTCACAACTATAGAATACCAAGTAAAAACACAAACGCACACACAGACTGACAGGCTGTTTATATTAGCTAAACCTCAACACTGTGAGCCTGTGTAGCATGATGTATAATACATGTAGAAAATGTGCAAAATTGTACTTTAAACTTGAGAGGGGAAATTCAGACTCCTAAATGAATATATCCCTTTGTTTTCAACATTGAGATGATTTAACGAGTTGAACTTAATATCTCAGCTGCGCAAGCTGCACTCATAAGTCATTTGCTGGTCGTGCTATTAAGAAGATAAAAGCAGTAAAATCTGTCACTAGCTTAGATAGTTGACAGCAAATGAGCATGTAAAGGAGCCTGTAAAATGCATGTGAAATGTCCAGTCCAACGAAGCACCTTTATTTTCTCATTTGACATCATTTCAATAATGTTTGTGTTTTTACACGCGTACAGTACAATGCTGTGTACAATTCATTTGTATGCATTTGTGTGTGTAGGTGTGTGTGTGTCTGTTTGTGCGTGTACGTGTATGTGTGTAGTCCAGTGGATTAGTCCATGGATTAGTGACAGTGATGATTATAGTTCTCTCTCAGTGAGAACCATGTGGTCATACAGACACACATGCATGCACGTGTGCATACACACACACACACACACACACACACACAACACATTACATACATAGCTCATAAAGCATAATTATTGTACACAAATGGGAATTAGCCTCTCATAAATAGCATGACTAATTATTAGCATTAGCTGACTGCGTTGTTTTGTTAGCTTGCTTTATCCTGTTGTCTTTCCAAGTAAATATTGAGTCATGCATTTGAAAGAGCAGCTGACCTCATGCTCGCAGCTTTTTATTTGTCACTAAATGCTATTTTCGACGACACTGGCTATTATATTTAACACAGACTAGACATAACTTTGTGCTTGTTGGTCAGGCCTTGGTTAGCCAGTCACCAGCCATGTTTGTATTTGTGTGTCTGTGTGGGTCAGATTGCTGGTTAGTCAGCCACTGTGCATGCGTGCGTGTGCATGTGTGTGTGTGTGTGCGTGTGTGTGTGGGTGTGCATTCATGCGTTGGTCATTCAGTGAAGGTAGGATTAGCTTGGTCCCATGACATAACCAGGCTAAGAGGATTGTTAGCTAGCCACACAGCTCGTCCAACTCCTTGTCCTACATGTCGTCTCACCTCCCTCACTCCTTCACAGTCGTCTTCAGGTGTGTGTCTCCCATTTTCCCTCTGCCTTATATATTCGGTTTAAAGCTGAAACAAAGGATTTAAAGCAAGACAGGAGCACGGGGGTGAGTTTTCTAAATGTCATGTAAGTGTGTGGGTCTGGGACTGTATGAGGGTGTGTAACAGGGAGTGAGTGTGTGCTTTATTTCTACCCACCATGCACTTGTTGTATTCTCTGCAACTTCAACTTGTCAACATAACTAAACAATTGAAAATGTGAAAATAGGAGCAAATGTAAAAGCGAGGTGTGTGTGTTTGAAGGAGTGTGTCTTACTTTTTTGTCTCCTTCAACTTCTGGAAACTATTCTTATACACACACACACACAAACTGGTCGCTTGACAGTTTGTGTGTCAAGATGGGACCTTTAGCAGTGTGTGTTTATATATTTGTGTGCGTCTCACAATCAGAGTGCTGTGAGCGTGTACGTCAGTATGTAGTGGTGTGTGTCGTCTTTTGTCCATTTGTGTTTGGGCTTGGGCTTACTTTGTGTGTGTGGTAGGGATGTGGATGCGTGACTCCAAGTCAGGGTGTAACTCTTGGGTCTATATAATTTATTCCAAAAGCCATCATACATATAGACACACACCAGATGCTGTCCCATCCACAGGTTGATCTACACATTAGCTGTGTTCAAATTTAGCGGCTCCTCACTTTTCATCTCGCTTAAGTTAGATTGAATTGCAAACTGTACACCTATTGATAAATGGTATGGGGCACAACAGTTTGGGTCTTCTGAAGGAGGAGACCCCTAAATTGGGACACATATTGTTGCATAAATTATTTTCAGAAATGTCTGCAGCCGTTATCACTGTGATATATCTGAATCGTTTGTATTCAACCAATCCCAATTACACCGGGCAGCACAGAGTCCAAATAGTACTTCTGCAAAATAGTACTTCTTACAGTGGAACATTTGAATTTGGGGAGCTAAGGTATGTCATCAAAACGGATAATTTCCTGCAAACAAAACACTGTACGACTGTTCAAAATCTGAATCGGAATGGCTTTATTGGCCAAATGTACAAGTACACAGGAATTTAACTTGGTGTACAGCGCCAGTGACACACATAAGACATACAACATGAGACAAAAATGAAGAGATAGGAAGTCAGTGTTTAAGTGTTGACTGTGTAATCAAAACGTTGCATTGTTTTATTGTGTAGGATGCTGTTTGGAAGTTGTTGTTGTTTCCTGTGGCGACGGAGGTTTTAAAAACACAGAGCGGATATGTAAGAGGGGGAAGACTGCAGCATGAGGCACTTGGCCAGTGACATGTCTATGTCCATGCTGTATGTCCACTGAGTGAGACTAATGTTAAGATGACAATGGGAATATAAAACGGAGCAGGAGAAGGAATACTTTAGTGTACTGCAGGTTAGGTTTAGTTATTCAACATTCACATCAGTAATCTTATTACTCACAGCAGTAATTCAGCTTTTGCTTTAGTGACTCCACGGATGAGTGATTTTAAGCACAGACCGTGGATATATCCTATAAAAGTTGCTGATTCGATTTGCATTAGCCTTAAAATTGAATTCGAATTTGGTGCAGCTGCCAGCGGTGGTGCATACACAGTGTGTCCTTCAACAGTCGGTCTTTTTCCCCTAATGGGACATGATGTAGGTGTTGGAGTATACCCCCTATAATTCTGGCTGATGGGAATGGTGGTTCACACTTGGCTGTTCATAATTAATTGTATGACTGTTGATTTTAGAATGTTTTATGGCCTCCTATCGGAGAATAAAACATGTGGTTGTGGGATATAATTTTTTTTGATATGTATTATAATGAATGAATTAGACAAAAGCACCATGATATCCGCTATATATAGAAAAATATATACAGTATGCCAAATGAATATTACTTCCCAATGCTGGTGTTTTGCACAATGTCCTTCTAATGCCCGACACCGTCTTCCGCAGACCTCCCCTCTGACCTCACAACAACCACATGGTGACGGTCACACACTTTGAGTTAATACACGCACATACACACACACACACACACACACACCATCCAGTCTTTTGATCCAACCATGTGTAACTCTACCCCATCCATCACTGTGTAAGAGCACTGCTCAGAGATATAATAAGACGACATGTGTCTCTGTGTGTGTCGAGAGTTGTGTTGATGTAGTTTTAGAATGACTATATTTTCACTGTATGTCATCAATAGAAAAACTTTGGCAAGTGGTGTCCTGCTCGTTTTGTTGATGTGTTGGCCTCTGCAAATAATACGTAGAACCTATCAGTACCAGAGGTGGATTTTATATTCTCCTTGAAGTTCTCCTGTGACATCTCTCAGGAATGGCATCAGAGCTTTGACATGAGTGAGGGTTCCCCATCATCCAGCAGCTTGTCCTACTTTTATTCCTGCACTCTGCTTTAGATGTTCATCAAAGCAACACAGGTTTGTTTTGATGGTCATGCTTTCTTTGGTGGGGTTCACAGATGTGACCTCTCACATACAGGATGGGCCACCCTGCTGTGTGAATGTTTGTCACTGGAGTGGTTCTGATAACAGAGTGTTCCCCTTCAGTCCAAGTGGGGCTGCCAGGAATGTCTGAAGGTTGTTATTGTAGATTAGGAGGAATATTTTTACTGGAGGCGTACAGCACATGGAAAGGGGATGGGTTTCAGTGCTAGAATGACCTATGATCAGAACAAGGTGTGTGTGTGTGTGTGTGTGTGTGTGTGTGTGTGTGTGTGTGTGTGTGTGCGTGTGTTTGTATGTGTGTGCGCGAAGATCTCTGTGAACATATGCACTGTTCCATATTCCATGTGCTTTCGATTATAGCTGTAATCACAACATATGTTAACTGCCACCAAAGACCACTGAACAGCAATGCCGTGACACAGTTGTTGAAATTACAAATAAATTATCTTTAATGATTTATCATTGGAAATAGTTTGTAGTATTGTGCACTTTTTCTAATGTATAATGTATAATGGAATTGTTTAATACATATAGCTGGATTATCTGTATAAAACACTTTTTAGTGTTATCAAGCTCACAAAGTGCCTTACTCTACTGCTCTGCTCATACTCATATATCGATTGTGGTATAAATGTGGTGTTTAATTTGCCCTATCAATCACCTCCTCTTTTTCTTGTTCCCATTCTTGTTTGTTTTCAAGTTGTGGCAGAGTTTAAACAGTAATAATGGCCTTCGCAGCCTCTGTTCCAACTGGAGAGTAGAAAGTGCTGATTCACTGGAATGTGGCCTAAAACCCTTTACCAGTGGAAACCACCAAAGGAAGCAGTTCCAATGTTAACCAGCAGCCCAGAGGCATTTTTACCCTCCCAGTCATATAAAACAGATCAAATGGACTGATAACTGGCGAGTGCGGTAACACCGAGCTCTGCCAGCACAGCACAGTATTACGCTGTGTATGTATTCAGTTCCTCCAAACAGAGTAAATCGCAGCAGCTCAGTGTTTTTTGCTTAGTCCAGACTTTTTGCCTTTATCTGACATTGTCACATTGTAAAACTGCCTTTGCGAAATCATACATCATCACTCACATTTCACTTTGTCAACATGGATCCTCTCATCTCTATGGTTTTCCCCAAATGTATTTATTTTTCCCTCTGGCAAGAAATCCTTTCTGATGTTATTGCTGATCAGTGTGTGGGTGTGTGGGTGGACTTTTTACTCTGATACAGCCAGAGCAGTCAGACTGAAAGACAAACCGTGTGACGTAACAGTGAAGTCATATATCACTGTGTGTTTGTGTTGCAGAGAGCAAGTAGAGGGAAAATGTGACGCAGCAGGGCTCAGCTGTTTCTATAGTGGGCTTTGGGTCGTGTGTGTATGTGCGCTCACACGTGTGACGTGTGCGTTGCCATTAATCTGTCATCATTTTACTAATAAAATACATCTGGCACTGGAGGCAGTTATTGACTGAGAGCAGCTCGTGCCCCATCCCACTGTGGTGCAGTGATTTCCCCTCAGCGAGAAAGTGGGAAGAGTGAAAACGCGGGAGGCGTGAGGGGGAGAAGAGACAGAGAGAAGGGGTTGTCACTGCAGCAAAGAGCCAGCTGCAGAGGAATGACACAGACTAAGAGAGAGGGAGATGAAGGGATACAGATATGTAGAGGGAGCGGAGTAAGGGGAAGATGTTGAAAGGTGTGATGTAAGATAAAGAGATGAATACAAGGATGAAGGGAAACATAGGTACTGTACTGTATGTAGCTAATGCATGTTCCTCATCTGTGTTTTCTTGGTTTATCTGTGTGCACTAACTGAACGCAGTGTCACAGTGTTGGGCTTTCCACTCTGTTTACACGTCACACGAGAACACACCAATAATAGAGAGAGTCTGTATGGGAGAGGGAGAGGGAGGGAGGCAGCGTGGGATGAGCAAGAGAGAGAGAGAGAGACCGAGGGCGAGGGGGGAGAGAGTGTCATAAATCACAGCACATCACCAGCCGGACGAGAGGGAAAGTTGTGAAAAGGATCGCGCTCGTTTCCCCTCTTCTGCGCTTTTTCTCCATCCAGCCCACATTTTTTCCTCCCTGAAGGCTTTCCCGGGCCGGCCGTGTGTGCGAGCGGCTGTGAGGATGGAGTGGAATGAGGTGGATTTGGTGCAGGAATTCACTGTTGAAGGACAATGCAGCAAAATTAAAGTCCGCTCCTGCAGGATCACATGGGACAGCCTGCAGGTAAATACGGCACAGTGGGACGCTGATCAGGAGCTGCGCGGTCAATGTTCGGCATGCAGGCTCGGGGCAGCGCAGTCCCTCATAGTCTAAACAGCAGAATGCATGACGCTGCCCATTAAGTGTCAGGTGAACTGCTAACTTTCCACGTAGCTGCAGGATGCATGTCGTCGTTGGAGAGATTAGGAAGACAGACGCGGCTGAATGTGAGGATATCAACTTATATGGAGAGAGAGAAACCAAGATGACGCCCTCACTGATTGATAAGCAGTCTACAGTACTGTCAGCCCTGCAGATTAAGTAAGGCAGATATTATACCGTATACAGTGCAGGCAGTGTCATTTACTGTTTATACAGCAAATCTTCAGAAATGTCAGCTTTTTGGGATTTGACTGGAGCTTGATGACCGAGCCTTTTCTCGCTGCCTTTTAAAATAGATTGTTACGCTCCAAGAATCAATGCTATGCAACTAATGGGAATTAGAAGGGAGTGGAAAGTGCTGGAAAAGCCCCTTTTTAATGCGGCTTCACTGAAGGACATGATGCACACTGATCCTAGGTGGCACCAGAAGTATACCTGGAAACATACCCATTTGACATTCTGTTACAGGGATCCTACAACAGGATTAATAAAACACTACACACAGATGTGATCTAAATCATATTTGCTTTTTCTTTAGGTAAAAAATGACAATGTTCAGCACTTTGGTAGGACGGGCGAAATTGGAAACTATTCCAAGGTGAGGGTGGATAGTAAATAGCAGATTGAAACTATACAAGTCTACTTTGGAAAACAACGCAAAAAGCCAGTGACACAGAGAGGGTGCGTTACCTTTTTAGTGGTGACACAGTATTCTTGCCAGCTACAAATAAAGTTACTCACTGGTTGTGTTGAGTTTTTCTACTGTCCATGTGACATGCTATTTTCTCTCACTGTGAGCCACTGAATACTACTAACACACATTTTAGGTGTGGTAAATGCTGCAGGAGCTACCGTATCCTGTGAGCACTGTCACAGCAAACCGGACAAAAGTCCTATAAATCCGTGTTTTATAGGAATGACTTTGGACTGTCGCTGTGAAAGGAGTCGCTAATTGTGACGAATCTGCGCAGATTTATCCCCCGATACTGCTGCGTGGCTTTTCATTGCTTCGGCTTTCTGGCCCGCAGCTCGACTCCTCCGGTTCACTCCCAGCGTCAGCTGCTTTTGATTAAGTTGGAAGGGAGGTGAATGTTGGTGGCGAGAGACGCAACTCTGAAGAATGAGGACGTTCTACAACTGCTGGATGCGCAACTCTTTACCAAGAAGTTCGCCGTGTTGATGTGTCGGCGTCATGTTCCCATTTTGTTTTCAGCCCCGAGGAGGTTTATCAACCCCCCCCCCCCAAAAGTGTTATTCCTGTGAACTCTGTGGAAGGACAATTGCCGTGGATTAAAGTGTTATTCCTGTGAACCGGACAAAAGTCCTATAAATCCGTGTTTTATAGGAATGACTTTGGACTGTCGCTGTGAAAGGAGTCGCTAATTGTGACGAATCTGCGCAGATTTATCCCCCGATACTGCTGCGTGGCTTTTCATTGCTTCGGCTTTCTGGCCCGCAGCTCGACTCCTCCGGTTCACTCCCAGCGTCAGCTGCTTTTGATTAAGTTGGAAGGGAGGTGAATGTTGGTGGCGAGAGACGCAACTCCGAAGAATGAGGACGTTCTACAACTGCTGGATGCGCAACTCTTTACCAACAAGTTCGCCGTGTTGATGTGTCGGCGTCATGTTCCCATTTTGTTTTCAGCCCCGAGGAGGTTTATCAACCCCCCCCCCGCAAAAGTGTTATTCCTGTGAACTCTGTGGAAGGACAATTGCCGTGGATTACATTTTTCACTCAGTGGCAACTGCTCATGGAGGCTGCGGTGTCGTTGATCCGTTACCACCGTGGTCAATTCAACATTTCCGCATCAATGCGATGATGTTCTGGCTATTCTGGCGCTGCCTGGTCTTTTTTTGGAAAATTGACAGCACTGGGCCAGAGTGCTTTAGCATAGTGCACAACAAAAGTGAGCATCTGCAGAATCTGACAAGTCAGCAGTTTGTTAATGATATGTGGCGTCAGTGCCTGGAATCCGGTCTAATGTGCATAATGTCATCATCGAATACATTATATATCAGAATACCGCGTCTGCATAATGTCAGTGAGAATTCCGTCTGTTTGGCCTGAAGGCAGTAACGCTGTCTATAGCACAGTGAGGCTATCAGTGTCATTAATCACAGATGCCGCACATGCATATGCATATATATTTGCACGCATATGCAGCACGTGCAGGCTAATGCTGCGAGAGTTTGAACTTCCATTCCCTGAGACGTTAAATGGCCAGCAGGTTAAATTAGCTTCACTGATTTCATATCTATGAATTGTCAAAACCCCAGGGCTCCAGTCAGTCAGGATAATGGAGTTTTTCACCAGCTCCTCCCTGAGTCATGGCACTGAAGTCTCCCTCGAGAAGCGTGAAGATATATTTAACGAAGCAGACTGAGGCCTCCGTGCCGCAAACTGTAGAAACGGTCTGTCTTTTATCTCTGGCAGATGTTGAGTTTAGATTTAAATCGGCGGGGTATCGTTCAAGGCCTTTTAAATCACATTGCAGGCAGAATACTACAGTTAGGGATGCACCATTTTGTTTTTTATGTATATTGTTTTATTGATGACTGCTGATAAAATTGCTTTTCCAATATCTACTGCAAGACAAAGGAAGTATCATAATGACTCATATTCTCAGAAGACAATTTTGCTCTGGGTAGAATGCATAACTGGTCCCAGGCTTGACGTTCCATTTCTGTGTTGTATTGTGTTACAGTAACCTCTATACTTTGACACAGTGCAGAGCTGCATCGTTTTGATGCAGGCCTACCGGATCATTGATGCTGCGTTTATGTCGTCGCAGGTTTAGAAAGTGGCTCGATCCTATTTCCCATTGGACAACATTTTAAAGAACTCTTGCATTGTCCAGCCTCATTGTGTACTGGAAATGAACGCGACAGACCAGATGCTATTTGTGTGTGTGTCTCCATGAGTGAACATACACAATAGCAGGATGTGGCTGGGCTGAAACCTTCCGCTGTTGTCTGCTGAAGGCATTTTCCCCCCCTATACCCCCCCCCCCCCCGACACACACACAGATAGACAAACATTTCCTTATGCAATCAAAGAAATGTTTGTTCTGTACATCATCTACGAGCACAGCCTCTTAACTAGGTTTTCTGGTGTGTGCCATGCCCGATAAAACACTGCTCTGATTGTAAATAAGATTCAGCTGATGTTGATGTCTGTGTCATAGAACTGTACCGACCAGGGCAAACAGGATCCCAGCTCTTTTCCCAGAACCAATACTATCATTCTGTCACACTGCCAAGGCCACCAGCTGCTGGCCTAATAACATTTTTGTCCTCTACAACCTTAAGTGTGAGGTGATGTGTGCGCGGCTGTGTGTCATCGTGTTAGTAACAGTTCGTTCGTGGGGGAAGCGTTGGCTTTTTCAATAGACATACTGTAACTATGGTGTGTGTTCCCGTGTGCGTGTGTTTGTGTAGGTTCCCCGTGTGGAGCTGACCCTCTCTGAGCTCCAGGAAATGGCCACAAGACAGCAACAACAAATAGAGGCTCAGCAACAGATGTTGGTCGCCAAGGTAACTTGAATGGATTACCTGTCAGTTACTGTGAGGTTATCTATGTTAGACTCTGCCTGAAAAGGTCGACCACAGGAGCACGGGCCTTTGAGTAATGTGTGTGTGTGTGTGTGTGTGTGTGTGTGTGTGTGTTGGGTGGGTGGGTGGGTGTGTGTGCGTCTGTGTGTGTGTGTGTGTAGTTCCTTTGAAACAGGAAATGTAATCCAGGTCAGGGTTTAAGGACTGGCAGGAAAGAACAACCCTTTTTGATTCAATCAAACAACCATTCACCCTGGTGAGAGAGAGAGAGAGACAGATCATGGTCACATGTCTCCCACTCCCTCATTAGAGTGACCCAGGAATTTACAGGAAGTGAGGTCAGAAGCTGGAAGTTCAAATTGAATTGTACTTTGGGAAAATCACCATGGTTCAGATTCTTTTTTAATTTGTTCAAGCCAAAAATGCAACCACTCTGATTTGAGGTTCGCAAAGCCAACTGTGGCAACAACATGCTGATGTTCCACTTTTTTAAAAGCAGCAGTTTCCCCTCTAAAATGACATATGCTCAATGTTTCCTTCCAGTGTAAAGGAGTAAAAAATGTCCTTCCCATGGTGAAAACACATCTTAACCACCATGTAGACACAGTTTCCACTATCTTATCCGGTTTTTGTATGATACAATGAGGATGGATCTTATGTAACAAACAGTATGTGTGTGCGTGTGTGTGTGTGTTTGTGTGTATGTGGTTCCTGTAAATGATTGGAGGCTTTTTGCCAACATTCCGTTTTCCTCTATTTGTGTGTATGGGTGTGTGTGTGTGTGTGTGTGTTTTACAAAGACATACAGGTCAAATGTACTACGTACCGGCACACAACAGAGAGATGGGTGAACTGCATCAGTCAGCATCACACATGACAAACCTAGCTCTCTCTCTCTCCTTCCTCTTTAGGATATTTGTTTCATAATGTGCGCGGTGTTTGAATACATCAATTCTTAAACTTTCATGAACACCAATAGCCAGAAGTAACACAATTGTTGCCTCTGTGCACCTCCACAAAAGCTTTCAAGATGTGACTGAGGTGTAGAGTTGGCCAAACATTCCATTTCTGTGCCTTGAGTAGCTCGTGGGTAACTGTCACACTTGGTTTTGGGTGATAATCCATCTTTACCGAACACAAGTCTTCGGAGTAAAGTTCTAATATTCACTCTTTTCTAAAGCTACTGCAAAATCACAGCCAGGGATCTGGCTGGGCAGGACAGATGATCAGACATAACATGAGAGTCAGGAAGCTGTCAACCAACTTCAGTCTGCACACACAAACTTAGTATGCAGGGCCGCAAACTTATGCTCTTTTCTTGAATTTAAAGCCCCTGAAACCATAGTGGAATTAAATAGCCATATATGCAAAATAAGCAACGATCAAAACTATAAAAAAACGGCACCCACAAATGTAGAAATATGCATTTAAGACCCATCGCTCAGTATGGATTTACCATGTTAAATGAGTGAGACACACAATCTGCCAGGAGACGAAAAGCTACGTGGTGTCCTTACTGTGCCACCACAAGGGTTTGTGCAAGATAAAGAAAGATAGAAATAAATGCATCCAATTCGTAATTTCCTTTTTCTATTCCCTGCAGGAGCAACGACTGAGGTATCTTCAGCAGGGAGGCAGATCTAACCAGGGACAGACACAGGTGGGATCCACATGTCTGTTTGTCCTCAGACAGAGAAGTTCTCATTTTTTCTCACATATACCGTTTTTTGCTGTACACATTTGAAATGTGCCAAAAAGTTCTCTCTGCAAAGTCAGTGTGTTGCAAAATAAAAAAATGTCCAAGAAAAACAATGGCCTGAAAAGTCTTGGCTTGTACGGGTTGTAATCTTGTGCTCTCTGTGTGCCCTGGTTTAGTCTGAAGCTGAGAAGCTGCAGCGGCTGAAGGAGCGAGTAGAGACCCAGGAGGCAAAGCTGAAGAAGATCCGAGCCATGAGGGGACAAGTCGACTACAGCAAACTGATCAACGGAAACCTCTGTAAGCCTAAACCCACTACACACTGCAGGGATGATGACTATGGATTACAGACACTGCAGTTCATGGCTACATATTAATAACACTGAGTAGCATCAATTCAATCTTCCTACATGTGTTATACACTGTTATACATTATATATTTCAACTGTTCCTGAAATAAGTGTTTGAAACTACTTATATATTCCAATATATGCTGTGAATCAAATGTTTTATGCATAAGGCTGGAGACGTACACACATTATAAAACACTTTTTCTCCTTGTCATCTGTCTCCAGCTGCAGAGATTGATCATGTTAGCAGCCTGTTTCAGGAGAAGCAGGCAGAGCTGCAGTCTGCAGTGGTCAGAGTAGACCAGGTAATGTTCGGGGTGGTTTGGAGGGCTTATTTCGGCATTCCGATTCGACATCAGATCACGACAAAAGTCGCACAACAATGACTCGGTTGAAAATGTAGCATGAGTCAAAGGGGTTGTTTGTTTTTATGAACTTTTTTTTACCAGTTGACTCAGCAGTTGGAGGATTTGAGGAGAGGGCGCCTTCAGTTACACTATGTTGCACCGGCTCAGGGGCCACCCACTGGGGGCCACGGGGCCACCACTGGTCAGAAAGGGTCGCCCCTGTCCGGCCCCGCAGCCCTGGAGCTGAGGAAACTCTACCAGGAGCTGCAGGTAAACTATACTCAAGAACTCAGCTCTTTAGGTCAGATATAGTTTCCCACTGAATGTAAGAATGTGAGCATGTGACTGTGTGTTTCAGGCGCGTAACCGCCATAACCTGGAGCAGAGCAGCAAGTTGGCTCAGAACAAGGAGCTGCTGAACAAGCGGAACGCCCAGGTGACGGTGATGGACCAGCGGATTGGAGACCTCAGAGAAAGGCTGCACAAGAAAAAAGCAGAAGTAAAAAAAAAAACGTCACTTTTTGTTACACTCTTTATTCTTGGTAGCGATTGGAACTTATTTCATTTATTTTGACAACCTAAAATGAGCTTCGCAGTCATTGTCTTTCCTTGTCATTACTCCTCTAGTTAAGCCGTATGAATGGAGGGGGGCTGTCCTCCCCACAAAACTCGTCCCGCCCTGGTGGTGGAGTTTTGGGACGAGTGGCGGCCGTCTGCCCCTACATCCAGGTTCCAGCCGAGGGGAGACAGGAGGCGGGGTACCCCCTGCCGGCTGACCCACCACCCAAACCCACCCCACTCAGCCACACGCGCTCCCTCTCAGGTTGGTCCAAAATCATTCAGTCGTCCTCTACTTCAGTTTTCCAGCTGCACTGTCTTCTATCTCTGTCCGACCTCTAACTCGCTGTCCTTCTATTTCCTTTTCCTGTCTGTCGGCTCCTGTCTTCTCCTCTCCCCTTATCTGTTGTTGTTGTCGTGGTCCTAAATGTTGACGTCTCAATGTTATTGGTAATTTTGTGATTACTGTTTTGTCACTTGTTGACGTTGTGGCGGTGGTGGATGTTGTGACTGCGCTGTTCTGTGGCATCGTTATGATGTCATTGTGACGGTGTCCGTGTGGTGCGTGTCGCTGTTTCCGTGGTTGTCTCCGTGGTTGTGGTGGGTGTGGCCATGCAGAGGAGGACAGGAGTGGCGTCAGGAACCCTCCCAGCCGATGGAAAGTGTCAGATTTAGACATCGTCCTGTCAGAGCCCACTGAGACGTGGGTGGGGCCTCTGTCCCCGCAGGGGGGTGACAGTAACAACAGTGAGTCCCAAGAAGGTGCGGGAGAAACTCACTCACTAGTAGCTCCGGACGCCTTAGGGTCCAATGAACCGTGCATAGTACACTCCTGCTTCATTTTTAACACAAGCATGAGTGCACAAGTATTCCTTCATGACACGAACCCCGGTTGTGTGCATGTGTAACTGTAGAGAACAGACGGTTACAAGAGAACATCATTGAGTAAGCAACAGAAATTGACCTCTGAATGTGAGGGTCACGTGTAAAAGGACGCAGACATGACATCTGATATTCAGCAGCTGCTTGGGGTTAGGAAGGCCAGAATAAGAAAATAAACTGAGGGCAGTCTGGACTGAGTCCCATAATAAATTATTCTATCAAGTCCTTCCATCCAGGTGTTAGAAAGTTAAGTACAGTAAAAGGTTCTTCATCTTCAGCTGCAGTTGCACGGTCAGAGTAATACAACAATCTACCCGACACAAGTTGAGTCCAACACATTTAGGTTGCTAGGCAGTTCTTGAGATTTAGGCCAGGAACACCCTGCCTGTGATACGCGTGTCTGAGAAATATGCGTCACTGCTGTCGCACACATCAACTACAGTCATGGCAATTCGCCTGTTTTTCCACGTGAAGTCGCATCAGATTTGACTTTGCGACACCTTTTTTTCCATATTTGCCAACATGATATACATTCTTTTGACAGTGTAAATCTAGGGTCAATATAGATCACATTGACACTCAAATTCCTTATTTTAAAATATAATTTCTCCCAGGGTTGGATTTGCACAATAGTTGTACTCCCTTAGATTGACCCCTGTGTGTACGTCAGTGTCTCGAACTAGTGATTTTACAAATGCCATTGTGTTCTTGAATGCCACAGCAAATGCCACCGCTCTATTTATGGTCCCTGTTTATATAATGTGGAAAATACACAGTTGTTAATCATGTCAACAGTCCACTGCGCAGGCAGGCACAGTTAATGAATGAGAGGAAGTCACACCGGCTTGTAGCTATATTCAGTATGTGTAAGTTCGAGAGTCAGAAAATAGGTTTTTACATGTTATGTTACATCACCAATGTGTATAAGTGTGTCTTTGTATCTATCTTAGTTAAATTGTAATGTTTGTGGTCTCAGAACAAAATAATATCCCCAGGGTTTTGCAGTGCCACTGTTGCACACTGTAGTCGTGCCTTTAACACTGAGTGACTACATCTAATCCGGGCCCTCTGGCAGATGGCCAAGTTTCCACTTTGCTCGGAGCTGACTGTTTGTTTCCTGTCGTGCCTGTTGTCTTCACAAGGTCAGCGGGTTACAGCAGCAGTCAACGACGCTCGGGTTCAATAGTTAATCGGTATTAGTCTGGTACGTGCCAGAACTGTGACGTGGTTGCACCACTGATACGTGGGACGAACGGTTAGGTAACAGCTTAAAATGATACTCTGAGCATCAGTGATGCTTGTAGCCAACTCTAAAATGAATTGTCATTTTTCACGCCCCTCAAAGCACTAGATTATGATTACGTTTTTAGGGGTTTGTCCAATTACCAGGCCTGGACAGTGGCGTGTGGGTCTGCCTGTTAAGTGGTCTACCAATTTAGAGTCTTAATTGCTTTAAACATAAAAAAGGCAACTATACTGAGAAGGAAGAAATCAATACAGTAAATGAATAGTTTACTGGCACCCTACTATTAATGGTATTATGTATATTGTGCTTTATTTCAACTCACAGCTGCAAGTTCAGTGTCACAAGGCTGCTTCCTTTTACCCAGACTTCATAAGAAAGAAAGTGCGACAAGGTGTCTCTTGTGAGACTATAAGGCGTTAATCTGGGGCAATGACCTCCAAGACCGTCCGACTGTCACGAGGCAGTCAAGCCAGATTTAGTGACTGACCACGACCTTAGTCTCGTGACCTTGTATCGCATTGAACCGCGCCATCCAGTTATGCAACGCAACGTTTCCTCTGTGGAGAAAGAGGTTTTGTCTAACTACTCGTTTACATATCAAGCAGATATTTTACTTTTCAGCATTGGCTCCATTTTTGTATAAGCTTGGTATTGTAGCACAGTGAGTAAACAGCAGCTTCAGGGTTTTTCCCACGCCAACCAAGCAGCCAGTGACATTCTTACGGTCAACACCCAAAAGTTAATCGCATGGCTGCAATTGCCAGTTACTATTTACTCCGTGGGTTTCTTTTCATGATCTGAGACAGATGTTACCATAACAACAAGTTCACTAAGCTTACATTTTGAATTCAAGCTCATGATCAGAGAAATGTGTCCTATTGTGTCATATCCCACACATGTTTGCCGTGGGGAATGCACTGTTATCAACATTCTAAGCATGTAGAGTAGTCGTTATGCAATTTAGTGGCTGTCTTATAACAATACAGTATTTGTTTGAACATTGGTTTGGAAATTGGGAGCTCCCTGTAGACTTTGGTATAAAAGGACCATTTAGTTCACTACGAACCACCAGTTAGGAACTACACAGCCTAATATCCACTGTTTTATGATCTTTTCGAAGTAAATGATACGTATGAATAATAGTGATAAAAAATGATTTTATTGTTATTTATTATTTCAGTACCAGTAGTGTTAGCGGTGGACATACTGCTCTGTAATACAGCAACGACATAACAACATTGTTTACTTTCTCCTACTCCTTTAGTCTATTTTACCTTTTACCTAATTTAACCTTAATCTTTCTGTTTTTGCCTGTCTTTGTCTCTTCCCCTCCTTAATTAGATGTTCCTCTTTTAACCTTTGTCCCTTCTCCATACTCCCTCTCTCTCCATTTAGCCAACGAAACGTCATGGCCCAGCATCAGTAGGAGTATGTCCGACCGGAGGACCAACAGTCCAGAACAGGTGTTGTTTCTACATACGGCCATGAAATGAAAATGATCATGACAGAAGTCATTCTCGCAAAATTTCGTAGTAAAGGCTTTCAAGTCGGTGGCAAAGAAACATTTATCATTTTGCCAAAAGCCCCGCTGAGGCCTTCTAAGTGCCCCCACAGGTGTGGAGGGCCAAATCAGCAAATTTCAACCCTGAAAAAATATCTTCTTCCAAAATGGCCCTACATTGTGTGTCTTCTCCTCCCACCAGCTTACCTCCGGCTATGGTACCTACCCCAGTGCCGCCCACCAGGCAGCTGGGCATCACTGTGCCACCAGCTCCCTGCCTCGCTCCGCCCCTGGTACATTAGGCTGGCCTCGATCCAGTGCCGCCAACGCCACATCATCCTCCTCGTTATCATCATCCTCCTCGCAGCAAATACAACTGCGGATCTCTGTCCCTCCTAATTCAAGCCAAGGTCATTTAAACAACGTGTTCTTTAATTGATGACTCACGCTGTGGTTTGACCTGCAGTATTATGACTAGAATTATTTTAAAATAAAATATTAAAGGCGAAGACTGTTCTGTCGTGAATGAATGATGAACTTGGCAGCTGAATTTTTCTTGTGATTTTAAAGTTTTACTTTTCTACATCTCTGCTATTAGGCTCTGCCGCCACCTCCCAGCATCCTCCACTGTCCCCACAAACAGAGCGAACAGATCCCCCCCCAGCGGTGGCCGTACGACCCTATGTCCCGGACCATCCCTCCAGGCCCCAGTCCCCCAGGAAGGGTCCCGCCACCATGAACAGCAGCTCTATTTATAGCATGTACCTCCAGCAGCCTCAGGCTAAAAACTATGGCTCTCTCAGCAACAGGACTACCGTCAAAGCAGGCAATTACACAACAGATTATATTACACAGTTTGTATTGTATCTTTAGACTAAAGAACTACAATTTCCCAAAGGGAAAACCAATCAATATCCCTCCCTTTCTTTCTCCAGTCTATGGCAAACCCATCCTCCCCTCTTCCTCCACCTCTCCATCCCCTGTACCTTTCCTCCAGGGAGGAGGAGGAGTAAAAGCAGGAGGAGAAGATGCAACAGATAAAGAAGTAGGAAAAGGAGGAGGAGAGAGCAGCGACGGGCAAATCATCCCTCCACCAAGCGTAGATAACATCCCTCGTCCCCTCAGTCCCACGAAGCTTACCCCAGTTGGTAGGTACCAGCAAATCATTTTGTCTGTGCTCTGCTAAATCTGTCTTGTTGATTATCTAGAGTGTGAGTTTTACAGTTTCCTTTTTTCTTCATCAAAGAATAGAAATAATGGAATCAAAAGTTGATATAAGAAGAAATGTGTGGTTATAAACATTGCAGACTCACCTATCTGTGACCCTCCACAGCTCACTCCCAGCTACGCTACCAGAGTGACGCTGACCTGGAGGTTCTCCGCCGACGCCTCAGCAATGCTCCGCGACCACTGAAGAAACGGAGCTCAATCACGGAACCGGAGGGCCCGCAGGGGCCCAACATCCAGAAACTACTGTACCAGAGGCCAGTGCTATGCTGCTTTTTAACCACAGCGACAAAACAATTTTTAGAAATCGGAATTGGACATTTGAACTAAAACAATGCTGAGTTCTCTTCTTTCTGCTCTACAGGTTTAACACACTGGCAGGCGGCATGGAAGGAGGTTCAGGTAAGACACTGAGAAATGATGATATGGATGGTATTTGTGTAGTATCCATGGATCTTCATGGTACCGCTAAGGAAAATAATGCTTGAAATGCCTGTTGTGTCTCCAGGTAACACTTTCTACCAGCCGGACTGCCTTTTGGGTGAAATGGACAATATCCATTCAGCCAATGGGAATGCAGAACCTGGGGACAAGCACACCGGTACGGCAGCTGTGGAGGGGGAAGTTCAGAACCTGAACTCGGACTCCCAACGCTTGTCCCCTCCCTCTGTTGCCAAAGAAACAATAAAAGAGACAGCCGCAACGGCAGATACTACCAATAACGTCTCTCTGCCGACCCAACCGTGCCCATCCCCTGCACCTGAGAGGCAAGAGGACCAGAACAATAACAACCAGAGAGGATCTAGTTCCTCCCAAAGCACCGTTGGCCACACCTCTCCATCACCTCCTGCACCACCCAAACTGCCCAAGGTAGGCACAGATACTGGAACTGGACGGATCCTCTGTTTTCTAAACTACACAGTAGCCCCACCCAGTAGATTTACCAAAGACAACATCCCACATGTTCCTCAGCATGTGTTCAGCAGCATGCATTTGTTTATTTTTCATCTTCTGGAATGTGTTTATGAAAGATTAAGTCAATATATATGAGATAATTGCTCCCTCTGAAGCCTAATGCGCCTGAATAAACAGTCAGCACTTACTCAGAAGCTCCTGTTTTAAACAGCCAATATTTTCTCTCTCCCTCTCTGTGCTACAGGTCAAGCGAACCAACCTGAAGAAGCCGTCATCAGAGCGGACAGGCCACGGCCTCCGAGTCAAGTTCAACCCTCTGGCTCTGCTGCTGGACGCATCGTTAGAGGGAGAGTTTGATCTGGTGCAGAGAATTATCTATGAGGTAAAACACATTATGGGACTGGTAAATGTGTACCACAATAGATTTACAGTTTCCAAATTGTAAACATTGCACATAAAGGTTATTTGTAAGTCAGTAAATACAGAGTCGTCAGCCATGGTTCCAAACCAAGAAGTTAAGAAAAACCTACTCACTAAAAGCCTACTGACAAAACTAATAATAAAAATAATACCCAGTTTCTGATTTACAGTGATTTCATTTTTTATGTGTGTGTTAAATGAAAGTAGTAGTACTTTCCCTTATACAATAGAGGGATATTTTTTACGCGCCAGCAAACACACAGATTGCTTCAACAGATTTGCTTTCAACCAGGGTTTCAAGCTTTCAATACCTTCAGGACAACATAACATAAGTATAATATCTTTGATCCTCAGCAATACTATCAGGGGAGAGGTGGTCTCCGTTGTCAGGTGTGCAGACATATTGTTAAGGAAACAGGGGCGTTGCATCATTGTGTTACAGCAGCAAAGAACTCCCAAGCTTTCCAGTTTTAGATTAGATTAGATGGACATTTTTCTTTCCTGGAGGCTGGATAAAAGTTTGCTAGCTGTTACTTTTAAAGAATCACTCAGAGGCTCCACATAAGGCACATTTTATGGTATCAAACAGGCTGAGCCATTAAGGCGCGACAACTCTGCAAGCTGTTCAAGAAACGTATTATGGTGAATTTTACAGTGAACTTAGGTTCTTCTATAATGCTCTCCCGGATGATTTCTCAAAGCTAATCCCAATACTTGAGTGTTTTAGTATGGTGCTCTCTCAGATTAATCATCAGCATTTCGTTAAATTCTTTCCTCTTTCCTTATTATTTGACTTCAAGGTGGAAAATCCCAGTATGCCTAATGATGAAGGCATCACACCTCTTCACAACGCTGTCTGTGCTGGACATCACCATATTGTCAAATTCCTGCTGGACTTCGGAGTGAACGTAAATGCAGCTGACAGTGACGGATGGTCAGTGCTTCCATTCAGTCGTTAATTCATTTGATAATACAGACCCACCACAGAGCAGTGGCTGCTGAAGGACTCACCCTGTTAAACCGATACTGGAGCTCAGCTCAGTGGCAACAATGAGAGATATAATTAAATGTACACATTTATTTTTGATTCAGCTGCTATAGCAGTAGAGCTTTTATAAGTCTAATGAGGCTTCGTGTTAAGAGGTTACTGTTGAATTTGGGTCTAATTAATGTCAGCTTCCTCTATTTGAGGCGTATGACTTGGTTGAATAACTATGTTAATCTCCTCCCTCCCAGGACTCCATTGCACTGTGCGGCGTCATGTAACAGCGTCCACCTCTGTAAAATGCTGGTGGAGTCCGGGGCGGCCATTTTCGCAACGACAATTAGTGACGTCGAAACAGCAGCTGACAAATGTGAAGAAATGGAGGAAGGCTACACGCAGTGCTCTCAGTTTCTCTATGGTACGTAACAGAGAGAATGGTGGTGAGCCAACACATGTACAGGCAACACATTTACTCAAGCCTACAGTGGAATAATAATGTTTAAATCAGTGGAAGAACCTGCAGAAACTCTAGGTTTTGCTTCAGAAACTTGTAGAAAACATCTCTTAAACTCGCATTTAACCTTCACTGGATAGTTAAACTCGCCATAATGCTGAATTCTCTCTCTAAACCTCTCAGGTGTGCAGGAAAAGTTGGGTGTGATGAACAAAGGCTTGGTGTACACTCTCTGGGACTACACAGCCCAGCAGGCCGATGAGCTTTCCTTCGCCGAGGGCGACGCCCTCACTGTGCTTCGTCGACGGGACGAGGCTGAGACAGAGTGGTGGTGGGCACGGCTAAATGACCGGGAGGGATACATACCCAGGAACCTGCTTGGGGTGAGAGAAAATAAAACCGGCTCCGGCACACACCACACCTCACTGTGCACTCATAGACAAACACGTATTGGCTGCCCATCCAACTACATTGGTGTAAAAGTTTCGACCTCAGTTAAAATGAAAATTTCAATTATTTAAAAAAAAATCTGAACCATCCATCTTATAGCCACACACACACCGTATATGATTTCATGCGTAAGCCTGAGATTAAAGTGACTTGCCCCCAACTTTGTCTTCACAAACTTATAAACCACTGAGAGCAGAAAAACACTCATTATAGACTGTGTCTTGTTTTGTTAAAGGCTAAACAAATGGTCATTGTCAGGGGGAGGGCTTTAGCATAGGTCCCAGCTAAACAGACAAAAAGGTCATTCCAAATTGTGTTTATATAGTTACCAGCATGTTAAGTGTCAGATTTGTTTTATGGGCTTCCTTCACAGTGTTCAGACACCTTGCGAGCCATGTTAACATGCTGTGGTGACACTGCCCTCTCTCTCGAGCAGTCTGTTGGTCTTACTTGCTCTCTCTCTCTCCAGCTGTATCCAAGGATCAAACCCAGACAACGCTCACTGGCATAAAGCCCAGATCAGGGGGCCACGTGCACACTTGCAGCGGGCACGTGTGCACAGAGAAGAAGGAGAAGAGCAGAAGCAGCATGGGGCGTTAGCTGAACAAGAAGGAACAGAGGATGGAATAAGAAAGAGAGGAGATCAAAGCTTTGCTGAATATATTTTTTAATTATTTTGGACATAAGGCTGGAACAACAGAACCATGTTATGGTCAAATCATAATATGTTTTTACTGCCTGAATCCTAGTTTGAGCAACGGTAGCTCTCAAAGTTTAGTCGCTTGACAGAAGCTGAATAGGATATAGGATAATAGGATACAATATCACCAAAAATGTGCTGGGTGGTATTTTCAACGTCCACTTTGGTCCTTTTAACTCCAAACATCACACCGCGAGCATGGAATTTGCAAGGCTTCCTCTGACATGTGTCCAGTAATCTTGATCTGGGACTAATACACGTTTTTTTGTATGGTGTTAAAAAAGCTAATACAGAGACATTTGGATTTTCATAAAGCCAAGCTCATTAGCTGCGTACGGATTTGTTTTGTGGAAAGTGGAAATGGACATAGTATGTTTTTAGGGAAGATATAAATGCTGTGAAGTCAGAGCAGGTGAAAGCGTGTGTGAGTGGAGAATTGTGAAAGTGGGGTCGGAGAGGGTAGGTTGAGAAGAGAGAACAGTTGAATGCGTGTTGAAGAAGGTGAGGTTGAGCCAGTGCAGTCGCTTTTGATGGAGTAGTTAACAGCAGCGTTAGTCCGAAAAGGTTTGGGAAATGCAGCGAAAAAGACTAAAACCAGCAAGCTTTTGATGCATGGAAGCTGACATCAACCCACACAAGCACCACATGTGCACAGTAGATTTTTATTGCATGGTGAAAAAAAAAGTTTGAAATGATATCAGAAGAATTCTTTGATGCAAGGAGCATCTGTGAACCATTACAGACGTCTCAACCTTTGAGTGTTTTGCATTTGTCTTGACTCAGCACTGCTGCGTGCTGGCATATCGACATCAGTTCAACTGCAAAAAGGTTGTTGCTGGGAAAAGAGGAAAAACAGAATGTGCAGAAAAATGTGGAGCTTAAAACTAAACCACGGAAAATAAAATTAGTTTAAAGGTGAGGGAGGAGGTTAGGACTTGAACAGAAAATGACTTTGAGATGACTTTATATGAGAGAAAACCTCTGCTAGTATTTATACACATTCACACAAAACCCAGTCCAGATTAGAGTATTGTTCACACTGGTCAAGCTGGTGTAATACTGGTACAAAGCTCAGATAGCACAGTATTTCCCATCTTGCAAAGACTGATTGTTGTGTTGAATTATTGAGTATTCATCAGTGCACTGTTAAATCTTCAAATAAAAGCTCCTTGTTTTAAGTTTGACAACTATTTTTTAAAAATCACATTTTTGTTGCTGTCCCATCCACTCATACCAGTTTACAAGGATGAGTTTAAATATATATATATACTTTATCCCTGGAATAAATGTAATGTATTTAAATTGGTCTAAATCAGCTTGAAATATAGTGTAAAATAATCCATATTGAAAATAACTTGACTTTTTCATGCACATCATCTCATTTTATCTTGCTTTTTTAATTTTTACATATTTCAGTAGCTGTATGCAATGTATAATTATTTTTTAAGTTAAACATTGTTTTTTTTATATTATTATAAGTATTATTATTAGGAGACACTGCTGTTGTTTCTTGCTGTGGCTGGAGCACCCTACTGCTGCCATCTAGTGTACAGGAAGAATTTGGCACAAAATAATGTGTTATCTCCTTTAACATATTCTGTGTAAAATATGAAGCAATACATTGAGAGAAGTTTGTTGTGAGAATGGCCTATTGATATGAGGAGTGGGTACCACTACTTTGTGTAAATGCAACCTACGATACAGCTTATGTACAATAAAAATCATAATCCACTGTGACTGTGATTTACTCATATTTGTACGCATACGAACTTTATGAGGACTGTTGGAGCAAAATAATGAAGAAAAGCAGCAAAGAGTGTTTTTGAAATATACCATATACCAGCATGACAGTAAGAAAACATCATTCGCGCACGCGCACACACACACACATACATAAACACACACACACAGGTAACAAACTGTGGACTTTAGAAGGGAAATAATCCATTCATGAACGCTCAGCACTGAGAGCAGGCTCCTTTCAGGTAAGCACGTTTCCATTTAAATTGCTGCTCTGATCTGTCGGTTTATATATTTCCAGGCTAGCCGAGTCAAAACACACCAAACCTGTTAAGGCTTAATTTTAAATACACAGTTTTGTCGCACAATCCTTAACACCAGGGGAAAAAGAGATGATCACCTGGGCTGAACCCTAGGCAGGTTTCTGCTTTCTTTGATCCCCTTACTCCTTAAAACGTATACAAGTGATTGTCCAATAATAATAATAATAATAATGAAAGTAGATGGAAAACGAAAAGAACAGGTCAAAATCTAGGTGTTATGGTTCAATAGGTGCCAGCTACATATGCCTAGTAATTAATCTCGCTGCAAATTATGAAACCGGAAACCGGAAGTGGCAGCGTTCGGCTAACCTGCTAGATGGTTTGTTTGTAGTATGTGTAAATATAGCGATGCTGTAAAGCTGTTAGCTTAGCGTGTAGCAGTCAGAGGCTCGTTTCAACCAAACGTAAGTGGGTAGTAATTGCCCATGTGTATTTATAGCCTAATGACGTAGTTTACCACATGTCAGTGTGTTTGAACACCTCTCATTGACTGTGCGTCGCCTCACGTGTTGTAGTCCTCTCGCTTCACGTTACGTCAGATCTTGTTGTTGAGGCAGCGCTTTGAAACCCTTTTATTATTGTTCTACACAATAAATAAAACAACGAAGACGAGGTAAAATCACTTAGAATATTACACATTACAACTACACAGTAGGATATATACACATGAGATAAACGTGCATTTGTTATCATTACCCATACATTATGCCAAACAACTGCAAACAAAGGTTCTGTTGTAGAACTGGTTACAATATATGAACCCAGATTATAAGAAATATTTGTATTTTGCTTTTTGATTTTGATTTCCACCTACACTACTGGTGAGATTACACTTTATTGTCATTGTGTAAAGTACATCCGCAAAGCCAATGAATTACAAGGGGCAATGGCTGCTACTAATTAATGTAGCGAATGCTTCTTTTTCCCGATTAAAACAGTTAATTAACAATACCTATATGTCTTGATTCTACTTTTATATATAAAGTGAGCTCAAAGCTATCCGTTCCATAGGATCAAATATTTTAAGATCACAGTCAAGATCAAAGTTTCTTTAGATTATAGGTATGATGGAGGGATATTGTGTTCTGAGGGATATAATAATTGGACAAGCCTCTCCTAAATACTGCCTGTTGAAGTGCTCCGTTGGTCGTCCCATTTTCCAAGTCTGTTGAGGCAACATATTTTCTATGATCAGAATAACATCTCTGACGCTCAGCACAGGGGGGTTGTAGCTGTCCCACTCTTGTGGGCTGGTTTTAAGTCTTATCGAATAGTCCTTTTGCCAGCTGTTCCAAGGCAACTCTAAAAAATAAAAGATAAACCTTTTTGTTGAACCTTTGAGCCACCACAACCTGACTGTGATTATACATTCCACCCGAAACACTCATGGTCATGGTAGCTGTCCAACACATTGTTTGCCATCCGCAGACAGTAGCTGCACCATGGCGGAGCATTTCCACCTCAACACACCGCTGCTGGAGAGCGTCAGCATGTCCAGACGAGCAGGAACCACTGTTTATTTAAAGATGGAGAGCTCGCAGCCCTCGGGCTCCTTCAAGATCCGTGGCATTGGTCACCTCTGCCAGCAGGTAGGAACAGCATCTACCGGTGCTTTCAAATGCCTTATCCTGTATGGTTTCTAGAGCCATTTTAAATTTAAGGCAAGAAGCTAAAGGGTGGAGAAACCAGCAATGTTTCCTTTTATTGCTCCCCTCTGTAGCTCGCCGGACAGTCCAAAGGAGTCGTCTGCTCCTCGGGTAATATCTCTGCTGTTGAATACTAGGCAATACTAGAAGCAGCACAGGAATAGGTTGACTCCACGATAATTTAATGTGTGTTTGTTTTTTATTAGGTGGTAATGCTGGTATGGCTGCAGCCTACGCAGCCAGAAAGATGGGTGTCCCAGCCACCATCGTAGTTCCTTCCTCTACTCCTCAGATTGTCATACAGAGACTCCAGGACCAGGGTGCTATGGTCAAGAACATCGGAAAGGTAAAGTATAATATATAAAGTGATACTTTGTGACACAGATATACATGTTTGTTATTATAAATGCTTCTTCGTAGGTTTGGGATGATGCCAACGCAGAAGCTCTCAGGCTGGTGGAAAGTGAAGGACTCACCTATGTCCCTCCATTTGATCACCCCCTGCTATGGTAGAAACATTCATCACAGCCATCAAGTGACCTGTTTCTGAACAGCTAAGCACTCAATGATTTATGTTCACACGTTTATGTGTATGCCTCTCTGCACACACCACCAGGAAGGGCCATGCCAGCATGATCTCAGAGGTGGCGGCCTCCCTGGGGCCCGGTGCGAAGCCCGGAGCGGTGGTGTTGTCTGTGGGCGGAGGAGGCCTTCTGTGCGGAGTCATCCAGGGTCTGAAAGATGTCGGCTGGACGGATGTGCCGATTGTCGCCATGGAGACAGTGGGCGCAGACTGTTTTAATGCTGCTGTTAAGGCAGGGAGGAGGGTCACGCTGGAAGAAATCACTAGGTCAGAAAGAAAGAAAAGGCTTTCTGCAGTGAAGCAATGAAATGTATCCAGTCTCACGTCCTCCTCCTCCCTCCTCGTCTCTGGCTCCGTCTGTCTTCTCACAGTGAGGCCAAATGTCTTGGTGCAAAGACCGTTTGCAAGCAGGCTTTTGAATTCAGCCAGTGCAGCGAGCTGACGGTCATTTCGGAGCTGGTGACGGACCAGCAGGCTCTGCATGCTGTGGAAACATTCCTGGGTTAGTTTGTGTGTGTGTGTGTGTGTTTTGAGTAATTAACTTTGCATTCCAAGAATAAACGCTCTGCTTCTTTTCATCTTAATAAAACCATAAGCCTCAATAATGAACTCGGCTTAAGGATGGGTTTGCCATTGTCTCACTTGAACTCTGCGGGTGTGTGGTGTGTGTGTTGTTGATAGATGAGGAGCGTGTGTTGGTGGAGATGGCATGTGGAGCAGCACTCGCCGCTGTCTACAGTGGACTTGTACACAGACTACAGGATGAAGGTGAATACTCTGAAGTCATTATAATGCAGATTCTTCACAAATGTGCTTCTGCTTCTTTGTCTTTGGTTTATCGGGGTTCATATTATTGTGCCCTGAATCTGAATCTATGAGTGTTGAACTGTAGTAACTCTTGCATCGTCTCATAGCTCATGTAGATGACATCCATACTGTCTACCATGAAAGCGCAGTCTCATCCTTGTCTTCTTAGGTCGCCTGCCGACAGTCCTGGGCTCCGTGCTGCTGATCGTGTGCGGTGGAAGCGGCGTCGACAGGGAACAGCTGACCAACCTCAGAAACAAACTACAGACCTAAGCTACAGTACGTGACAGCTGATCACTCCATTAACTTAGAAAATGATCTGTGGATCAATGAAGGGAAGGATGGAGTAGACATGAATTTCAGGAAATTAAAATAATTTTAATTGTAGAATGTTACTCTTAAAAGGCCATTTGCTCTCAACAGTGAATTTCTACGGTTCTATATTATTGAATTGTCATTACTTAGGCTTTATTATTTCATTACAAGCATTGACCACACGATGGCGTCAGAGCTCACTGTTCAGGAGTAAACAGATCATGCAGTCTGAATCACACTCAGACAGCTTTATGGGGAAGACAATGCCATGACACAGTATTTGTTATGTAACTTTACCATGAGTTAATTCTACTTCAGTGCTGCCCTGCCAGTCATAAAAAAATGCTATTTTACGGTTTATATTCATTTAATTAGACAACACATATTTGTGCTTTGGATTATGTCTATGGTCTCTTTTGGGAAAGAAGTCGTAGGAAATCACGTTGCATTTAATTTAGAAGCCACCGTATTACTATGGAAACAACTCCTCACTGTTCAGCTTGCATCAGTGGAGGGAAGAGGTGAACAACCTGTAAATGGTCATTTGCCTTGCTGGCTTAAAATGACTCAGTAACACTAAGATCGCTTACAATGACTTCACATTGTGATGCTTTGAGCAACATTTGGATAAATCAATTTTTGTGCACACACGTCACATATACTCGTAATGTCAAAGTGATGAGCAATGGGTTTTGACCCATTATCCTCTTGCCAGTCACGTGCAGTTATTATGATTTTCCATTATTTACAGTTTTGTCCGAGAAAATCCGAGGTTTAATACAATTCATCCTGTGAAATAATTGCAGCATCTGCGGGATACACCGACAGCTTCTTGTCCTTGTTTGCGCTTCATCAGTCACTCTCCACTCAGGTGTTTGCCTTCAGCAAACAATTTTGCCAAACATACAATGGATGTGGCAAATATCAAATATGAATATATGGTTCACAAATAAGTAACATCCATGAGTGTGGTGAAGCCTTCGTGCAGCATTTCCATTTTTGAAATAATTAAGTGTATCCAAAGATGCTTGTCGCTAGGGATCCTTGTTAGCTCTGGGGTGAATACCATGGATGATATAAGTCAGTCGACTGTAGTTATGGAGAGGCTCTTGATCAGTTGCAATGTGTGGTTGAAAACACACGTTGTAAGATATGCTTCAGTGAATAATCAGTTTTTCCAGTGGCCCCATAGGAGGTTCATTCATAACCTCAAGGTCCAACTGTGGACATAAATGTGTATATTTAGTGATTGTTTTTTCACAAACGTTGTATCTGCTCTGTTCTTACATGGTTAAAGAATAGTTTTAATCACGGAGCTGTTCTGGTGTATCTGGCTGATCCAGGACCGAGCTCTCTCCTCTGGTGAGTGGGATTTTTGGCAGCCTGCAGACAGAGAAGCTAATGGACGTGTCGGCCCATTTCTATGACAACAGGAAGAAGCTGCTCTGGTGAGCCCAGCAGAGGACATTTAAACGGAGCTAAAAATAGAACGGAGTAAATGTGTGTGAATGTAGAGGGGAAGGAAACAGCGGCAGTTTGTGTTTATGGGCTTGGCAATGCACATCTATATGTATGTGCATTTGTTATATGCATTGAAACAACCATTATTTCTAAACATTAGTCTTGGAGGATGTTTAACCTGTGATCAACTAGCACATTGAGTTGTTATATAACATTTTAATCAACTTTAAATAGGCAGCCCCCCCCCCCCCCCCCTCTATGCTCCGACCCCCCCCCCCCCCCCCCCCGACATAGCTTGACCACATTAGGATAAGATTAAGTCCCTATTGTCTTAACCCTTTTATTTTACAATTTGATGTTTCATTTAATCCAACAAGATAAGAAATGATTGAATGAAAAACAAATGTAACCTGGTAACGATTTAGTCACTTTCAGCATTAGTGTATTACATACGATGATGGTGATTTAAAATTTGTTAGATTTTAAAACCTAACCTTTTAGCAGTAATCAAAATATCAGGAATCTTTTTGTTCCTGTCCTTTGGTGCGAAAAATTGTGGAGGATGCGGCCAGAGTGTTTTCCCTCCTACGTGTTGCTTTATCAGCGACCCCTCTGCTTTGCGGATATGTGCCTCTTAAATAAAATCTTCTTTCACATCTGTCTGTGCATCACAAGTTAAACCTGTGCCCACCGCACATCAGTTCCAGGCCAAACACAGGCTTCGAAAATTAGAAGGGGAAAAGAATGAGGCTACAGATACTGTGTAAAAAAGGAGGGAATCATTGGGTAGTGCTCAGCAGCTGCTGTCCGTATCCACAGCGACCTGATGACGGCTTGAAATGAATTTCTAAATGAAACTTAGTGGGCCTTTAGGATTTTATGACCATACAGTACAATAGGTTGTCATCAACATGCATAAAACAGCTGTATGTGTTCAGAGGCTGCTATTCTTTGTATGGGGGAAGTGTACTGTTCCGTCCCGTCAATATTTAGTAATATTTTGAGTTATTTTGACTCCCAAAGCCTGGAATCGTAGCGTAACCCTCAGGAAATCAGGCGAGGGTAGGAACACTAAGAGCATTTCAGATCAGACTAAAATTAATACAGAGAACTGAAGGCAATACAATTATTATAGGATTACACATGCAGGCTATAACTTATGTTTGTGTCGTATCAATATTGACGGCAGGTTTAGGCACCGACTAAGGGTGTGCACTCTGCTAGATTAAATATAAAATTAAAGAGTAATATTTTCCAACTTTACCATACTTTCACCAGTACGGCTGATGGGAACCCCCCCCCCCCCCCCCCCCCCCCCCCCCTGCCAGTGAGCATTGAACAGATATTCTCATAAGCAATGATGCCTGCGATTAAATAAATGTTTAATCAAGTTCTGTTTTTAATATCTGCCATTCAAGATCCGCATTGCATGAGTTTGCACTGCATTTAAACACTTCCCATCTTACTGTCATGTTCAGCAGAGTTTAGTATTTACGTTGTGATGGTTATGTTTGTGAGCAAAGGCGGCCGTTTGGCTAAATTGTTGTGTGTAATGTTTTCACGTCTGCCGCCTCTGGGATCTCTGCTTTTACGACCTGAAGAATTTCCGTGAGGTGATTGTAGGAAAAGGCTGTAACCCTGCTGGTAATCAGAGCAGCAGTCGCTTCCCAGAAATCGACTTTTGAAAGCCATCAGCAATCAGGGGATGATTAGGAGCTCAGGAAGTGGAGGAACCAGCAGCATTGAGACATTTAAGGTCTTAAGGACTCAGAGTCACTGCTGAAGAACTGGATATTTTTGATTTATTTCATTGATTGTTTCATGTATTGCAAAATTAAATTTAAGTCAGCTAAAAATACTGAGCTGTATTAGCATTCAATGGGCTTATTTGCATGTGCATAACTTAATTATGGTATATACTTAACCGATTTAAATTAACAAATTGGTTGATTAGGATTAAGCAAAATTATGATATAGAGTAACTTTAAAACCTTATTGCACCATAAATGAATATCTCTGTATTAGTTCGATATCCAGAAAAACGGATGTCCACTTAATAACTATTAACAATACATACAGTACTACAATAAATACATATTAAACGTAATCATGGACTGCTGTAGCCAAAATAATTCTTTCTGATATGTTTTAGCATAGTTTAATCGTCATCCAAAATGTGATATAGCTTTTTTATTTGTTTTGTTTTTTGGTATATTCGAAATAAAATCATGACCGTCATCAAATGTAGCTGAGTTGAACTTCATTCACTTTAGAACCACGTAGTGAAGCTGTTAATGATAGATAAACAAGATCGTTTTGTAGAGCACGTGTGTGTCTGCCGTCTGTGGACCGTACCACCCCGCGCCCCCCCCCCCCCCCCCCCCCCCCCCCCCCCCCCCCCTCCCTCTGCCTCGCAGTGGGCCGCTCCCCCTTCTTCAACGCCCGCTTTGGTTGAAGCCAAAACAGAACATCATGGCGATTGATGGTGAGTAGGCCAATAACATCTCTGTTCTGCTCGCCATTAACCTCAGCAGGTGACCGCGGAGCGGAGAGGACGGAGGGCTCCCGGGTGCGCCTGGAGTCAGAGGAAGTTGTGTTTGTCATTATGTCTCCAGAGCGGGCGTCTCTGCCGTCTGTGTGTGTAAAGGAAGCAGTTGAAGCGGCGTGTTTTCTCTCTGTGTGTGTGTGTGTGTGTGTTTGAGAGAGAGAGAGAAAGAGGCAAACGAGTGTTTAAAGAGGTGTGTGTGAGAGAGTGTATATATGTATATATATATTGTATTGTAGCGTGTCACAGTGTGTGTGGAGCGGTGGTGCTGAAAGGACAGCTCCCCTCTGTAAATACAGACAGACACACGCGCTCTCAGTGCGAGTGTTGCCAGTCAGTGTGAGTGTGGCACAGCAACGCAGAGTGTGCGGTGGTACCTTACAGCTCGGATTAGACAGATCGATCCTCAGGTAGCCTGGGGCTCTGGGAAGAGTCACGTGTGTCGGTCCAGTCGTCCCGATGGCTACACTGCGTCCACCCCTTCCTCCACTTGTGTAACTTTACAGGGTGTACGCAGCTTGCGGAGCTCAGTTTATCAGTCTGAGGGTCGCAATGCTTTCTTTTTTAGCGGTGGGATACGTTACTCTCAGTGCCACTGCAAAGAGGACCTTTGCAATCACACTGATGAAGTGGTTAAAGTGGAAGCGTGTTTGCATGCGTGTGAAGAATGCACAGTAAATGTAGTAGACACAGGTTAATGATGACCATGAGGTAGTACACGGAACTATGGAACTTCGCGTGGACATTATTTTGAAAGGCAGATTTTCAGTTTCACGATGTGGGAGGAGTTTTGTGGTAGAGAGAGACGGGGGCTAAAATCCAGCACATTGAAGTTAAAGTCACCGACCATGAAAAGTGTCTATATGTAAAGGTCAGTAGTACATTACAGACCTGTGAAAGTTTAATGTCTCTACCAGTCGTGGGAGAAAGAAATCAAATGGGCCATGCAGGAGGAGTTGCTAATCTGAAACTTGATTACTGGAAAACAATGCCAATTTTCCATGGGAGGTAGTTACTGAAAACATAGAATCTTACAGTGTAATGGACTTGTTCGTCTTTGTTCCAGATGGACGGAAAGAATGCTGATCAGATATGATCTCAAATGTATGTTTTATGTGTATAAATAGCAGAAGGGGCAACTCCTTACTTAATCTGATCCTTTTGATGCCTATTCTAGCCTCCCCACTGACCTTAACTTCCCACTGCATTAGTCAGAAAAGGGCCGTATCCTGTCAGTGATAATTTACTGCAGCTAGTTTGCCATTGGCCTTTGCAGTTAAAAAAAAAGAATAATAAAGTCAATCAATTATTAAAAATGGTTGACAGACTTTGCAAAATATTTATGACTGGGAAGTAAAATTAAGATACCTCTCAACAAATGGTAATGCAATCATTGCATTATATTAAAATAAATCATCAATCTTTTAGTTCTAGTCAACAACTTCAAGAGTGACTCAGAATGTCACATACATTCATTGCTTAAGATGATGCTTAATTTATGACTCATAATCAATAAACTGCCATTAGCTAAGTGCTGTAAATACCAATATATACCCCACTGGCACTTTGTCAGATCATTGAGAGATGTAACTAAGCTTGTGCACACGGGAGCTTTTTATTTAGTGTGCATAGAATTTAAAAAAGGGGCAATGTTTGATCAAACTTTGTATAAAGACAAAGGGATTAATGAATATCTGTATTTTCTCGTGCCAATATTATCCCGGCAGGCTCCACCGCTCAGCCCTTAGACTGAGCCCAGTGCATCAGCTCCTGTCACGGCATAAACAGAACGTCACATATCCTGGTTGTGTCCGGTTCTCTGGCAGGCAGGTGGAACAAAAGCCAGCTTGGAGTCCTCAATGTGTGTGGAGTGTATGAAGCCCTTTCAAGTCCCCAGCCAGGCACAGAGTAGGCAGAGCTGGGGGTGTTGAGCTGTGAGAAATATGACGTGTTCAAATCACAGCAACAGAGAAGCTCTCCCCACTGGCAGTTTGACAGTCTCTGGCCATTAATTTTCTTTCTTCTGTCAGCTTAGCCCAACCCAGTGAGAATTTCTTTAGTGTCGTCGATCACAGATGTAGTTCATTAGTTCATGCGTTTATCCGAATGAGCCGACTCTCTTTTCCGGAGAGCACGAAAAAGGAAATGAAGCAATTCTAGCCAATATGCCTTCAGCGCGTTGGTGATAATGCGACCTGTGTTTGCGAGAGAGAGAGAAGCTTGAAAAGCTAAATATATCACTTTCAAAATAAAACAGCTTCGTGTCAGGTCCCATAAATATAAGGCCATGGGCCAGTGAAGGGGCTGCCAGCAAAGGACTTGGGGACTGATGCTCATAATTATACCTGCTCGAATCAATATTTGGATATTGACAATACGTGAAATGATGTTCAATGTCAAAGGTGTTGCATGTGGTGACACCTGAGTAAATGCTAACTCTGCTGCCTATACAGTTATTTCCACAAGGATTCAGTCATATTTAACTGGCAACAATCAAATGACTAGTGAACAATGGATCGGTCCCTATACTTAGCGTGAGAGGTAGAAGGAAATACAGAAAATCCCTGTTGTTAACCTCAGCGTTCGGCATTCAGCTGAACAGATTGTCAAATTGATCAGTTAAGAGCGGCGTTATGTGACTGGAGAACCATGTAATCCTGTTGTATTGGGAGCACTAACCTCATTATTTTATGTATGTGTTTGTTTCATGATCCTCTGCAGATTACTCCTGGGCTTTTTTGTTCCCAGCCCCGCAGAGGTTTGATCTGTGGAGAGTGGGATGAGCGTGTCGTCTTTTTTGGAAACACAAAAACAAACGCTCGCACTGGGCTGTTAGCCCGTAGGCTAAGAAACAGACCGACTTCGGTGATGAATGCACACCTGCAGTGCACTGACTCATCATCAAGCGTGTTTTCTCTGTATTCCAGTGTTCCGTCACCTCAGGGCTCTTTTCTGTGGTTGACACAAGGCAAGGAGTTTGTCACTCACAGGACATTTGAGCCATTATGTGATAGATCGTCTCTGCAGCTGACACGTGGTCAGGCAGACTGGGAGTTGAATAGCAAGAAACAGAGGGACAGTCCTGAGTCAGATCATTTCATGCCTCTTTGGGCGGTATAGCATGTTAAACCAATATATGTTGTCACGTATACAACTTTTTTCCCAGTGGACAGTATGACACAAATTGTGGGAATGCATATTAAACTTCTGGAATTTAAGTTAAAATTGGTAGGTCTCCCAAATTTGTGTCCGCGATTGTCATTGTCCTTGTTTGCGGGTTCCAGGGTTGTCACCTTTACTTTGTTTGTACAGCGACTAAATTGGGCGTATGTGCCTTCATCACATCTAAAAATAAGGTTTCAGCTGCGCTACTTTGAAAGTGTGTTTCCATGTCCCCGGGCTATGGATGGCTCTGGCAATATGGAGCACTTGTTATCTGTGACGCCAAACTGTTCTCAGGTTACTCATAGAAAAAAATAAAACGAAAACAAAAAAAAAAATAGTGTGCCACAATGTGTAATATAGATGTAGCCTGTTGCTTCTTTGGGAAGCAGGCTAATCTTTGACGTGCAGTGACCTCCACCAGCTGATTGGCTTAGCCGGAGCTTATTCTGAAGCCACTCTCCTTGTGCCTTTCTTCATGACAACACCAGCAATGTTTCATGACTGAATCTTTCCTCTGTCACACTCAATGAAGAGACTGTGCGAGTTTCATGTGAGTGGCTGCCGACAAGCCATCTGCCTCATAAAGCAATTAATTGGTAGGACATGAAGTAACCTAACAGCTAAAATAACACAAAATGGTTATCCGTCTTTGTTTAACTGATGGTCATCAGGAGCACTGCATTTAGTCATTTTATAGCTGCATTTATACTTTTTTTTTTTTTTTTTTTCATATCAGTATTTAATAAAATGTGTTCATAAACCAAGAAGACGAAGTGCATGTTTTCGCCACTGGCCACCTGGCAAGAAACAGTCCAGCAGCAAATAGCCCCAATGACATTATAAAACGTTCATTTGATCCAGTTTTAATTTGCCAATTGGCTGCTGGCTCTAGCTTTGCGTATAGCAGCTGTTCCACCTAATTTAATCATCTCATCGAAGCATTTCAGGCCTAATTCAATTTCCCACAATGCCAAACTTTTCCTTTTATCTAAAGTAACCTTGTTTAGTCTGAAATTTAATTGGGTCAAGCATGCAAGTGTGTTTCCTAGAGTTCATTTGTCTCTCCACTGACCCCAATCAGCCAAATTTGTTTGCCAGGTGAATTTCTTCCCCCTTCTCTCTCTGAACCCGGACGTCTGAGCCTTAGCAGTCTGATCGCAGAGGGCAGGTGGAGGAGAGTCCACCGGCAAACTGGGACAAAGCCTTAAAAAATGCTGCTAGACTGGCCCCAGAGATTTCGTTTTTTGAGGTGAGCCACACCTTGTGGCGAGAAACACAAAGTGAACACGGCACGGTGCTACAAACTGATGGTCAGTGTGTGGATGGTGATGTTACAGACTCGAGAAGAGATTTCATGACCCTCTCCATGTCCGGGGATTCCTTTCAGAACGATCCCAGGCATACACATAAACACCATGGTTAATATTCCTCCCAAATAATGCAGCTCTATGCACACAATCCAAGCTGTTCTCTATTTATGATGCAGAACATATAGTCTTTCTAAAAAAAAGACTGTGGTGCACATTTAAGCAATGATGGTTTCCTTGCTGATATTGTTGCCTTAACATTAGGCTTGATAATTAAAAGAAAAAAAAGAAAATGAATCTGTTGGATTAACTTTTGTGTCATCAGCCAGATAATGATGGGTAGCTAATAAGAGAAAGTGTGTGTCTGTGTGTTGCCATGGATAACCTCCCTACTATGTTTTGAGTGAGTGCATGCGAGGATCGAGTAGAAGCTTGCTGCCCAAAAAATCTGTTAATGAGTGTAGTGTGGTTTCACGTTAGTTTCCACCAAGTATGTTCATGCACAAAAGATTCTCCCATAAATATTTGAATTAGTTCATGTTATGGCCTAATTTGTCAGCCATTTGGGAATTAAACGGTTGATGCATTCGTAGCGGAAAGCATGAAACAGCCTAAGCATTGGCTGAAGACACTTTCATGTGTAGTTTCATGGCACGTGTGTTGGAAATGAAGGACCCTCGCTGCCACTTGTTCAACAGCACAAAAATCTTTTTTTTTTCTTTTTTTTGACAAGTGCTAAGAGTGAAAGAGGCGTGAAAGCCCACAGGGAGCTTCCTCCCACACACAGATGCTTTATCGATCTGCTGGACAGCAGCAACAACTCAGCTCTCAGCTCGTAGTTCGGAAAGGAGCATCGTCCGACAGCGTGTTTTCATCAGGGACATGCACAGACACGGGTCTAGGCCATACTGAGGTGTTTACATGGACCTGCGGTCTGAGGCCAAATGATGGAGATGTTCGAAGGGTGTGATTGTTTTTAGCCAACGCCCAGGTGACTAGCGCAGCAAATCTTCACATTGGAGCGGTTGCAAATCTTCGGCTTCTGTCTTCAGTCGTCGCTCACTTTCAGGGAGCAGACTTTTATCTGCCCCAAAACCTCCCGAATGGGCGGAAGAACAAGAGCGCTGAAAAAATCCTTCATAACATTTTACGAGATACAACTAAACTCTGCGCTTATCAAAGGGGCAGTATGAAATCTGAGCTTCGTGTGTTTGAGCATGTGTACACGCGCAGAGACGTGCGACCTTTACAGGATGGATGACCTCATCCACACGGGAAGAAAAAAATCAACAACAGTATATTCGTGGTATTTGTTTTTAAATACCAATTGCGTGTTACAGTTTATACAATTCATCACTGTCAAGGTGGTGATATTTTATTGCGTTTCCCTTCTGCCAGTGAAATGTCAAATAGAATGATTCCATTTTTAGAATTTGTAAACATGCATTTCCCCCATAGATGCGTGTCACCTGGGCTGTGATGTAGTTTAAACGCTGGCTCGCAATAATGAAAAAGGAGGCGAGAGGGAAAGGTGTCAGGTGGCTGAACGGCTGCGACCTTCGCGCTTCAGGGACACGGTGATTTGTGTCACTGCTTCCCCCCGGGCCTGTGCGGAGCCGCGCGGCACGTCACAGGTGCGACAGCTGTAGGCAGCTGGAGCTGTGACGGAGCTCAACCTGTAGCCAAATCCCAGAGGCTGCGGCAGAGCTCGGAGACCGAGAGGCCTCCGCACAAGTGAGTAACAGTGCCGGATTACACTCACAGCCACGGTGCGCTCTTTGTGCATATGCACACGGTGCCCTGATGGGCCCTGCAGCTGACGAGGTGTGTGATCAGATTCCGAGTGGCCTGACCTACCTCAACTGGATTGCCATGAATTTCCCATGTCCCTCACAGATGTTCACAGTTGTTCGTGATATTTGGTCTGTAAGAAGAGACGCCTTCAGGGAGACACGGTCTTTAGTAGAGAGGATAATAAGCTAGAGTAAAATGTGAGTTTACTGAGATTGAGTGGACTGCTACAACAAACACAACCAAAGCCCCTTTTTCCTCAAATCCCTAGTAGATCCTACAGTAGGCCTACATCCCACTGCCGCCATTTACGGTCCAACATGCCCGCCATCAAGCACCAGAGTATTATGCAAAAGGAAAGATGCAAATCAAACACTGTAAGTGTGTCTTGCTGTGGGTTGTCTAAATGTCAGATGCTGTTCCCTGATGGCCAGATGTTCCGGTAAATGCTCTGGTATGGCTCAGTGTTCTCGAGGGAGGTCTTATTCTAAAGTGCAATTGAATAAAAAATGTAGAGTAACACATAGCCGCGGATTTCAGTTTGGAAATCAGGTTTGAGCAGAAGCTGCTGTTAAATGCTCGCGGGCAGACGGAGCAGATATACACCTCGAGCCTTGTATGCAGTGTCCATTAGTGTCACGGTGCTGCTTCACAGAAGAGAATACAATGTAAACTGCCTTGTCTGTCAGTCGTCATGTTCAGGCTGTTTGACGCAACTGAAGTGCAACCAGCTTGCACACGGAGCGCCCGCATCACCCTGTGCCCACCCAGTGTCCGTCAGCGTCTGCTACCTGTCGTCCGCCTCTGGGAATTTCTACCGCCGTGTGCGGACGTGCATAAATGTGTTTGCACGCTGTTTGTTTTGTGTGTCGCTCCCTGCGTCGCGGCGCGGCTCATTGACACTGCATTGTCTTTCCAGGTGGCGAGCGTAACTGTGGAGTGCATGAGCTGATCTGCGTCAGAAAAGGTAGGGGCAGGTCAGAGGAGGTTCCACCGTCCCCCATCAGCACGTACCACTGTGAAAGTGTTGTCCGTGTTCTGCTGTTCCCCTGTTGTGCTCGCGCGCTGTTCGTGCCAGTCTCCTTTTGTTCTATGTGCTCACCGCCCCGCTGTTCTTTGTGTTTGTAGAAACATCTAAACTAAAAAAGATGAATTCTCTGAAGTCACGCATAAGAACCTTTTGGAATGACATTTTTATTCTTTCACCATATCTTGCCTTCACTGTGGCCACAATTTGATTAAATGTCTTCATTTAGCTATTTCATGTCATTTCATTTAGGTATCTTGTAGAATCAGATTTGAGGAGTTTAGTTTTTTTTCGCCAACCAAATTGCCACACTGTACTCTGGAATTTACAGTGTGTAACTTTATAGGTGTACCATCCGTAAAGTGGTATTTAACCATGTTATTAATGGTGGTATTTGTATTTACAGAATACAACATTCTTAAATATTGTGTTCTCCAGAAGAGTTGAGGGTCTAACAATAACAATGCGCTATTGCGGTATTTATAGTTAAAATCTAACAGGATCCGAATGGATGAACCACACTTGACAGTAAGCTTATGTAATTTTTGCCTCTGATTATGTCACACCCGTGAGTACACATGGTTTGTAATTTATGAAAATTACAAATTACAAATGTAAATTACATTATTTTACAAATCAGGATAGGTAAAAGATGTCAGAGGTTGCTTATCACTGTGTATTATTAAACAGCATGGTAATATATATTTTTTTAATAAGTGGTCTTATCCTGTTTGTTTTTGTGATTATTGAAGATTGATTCCAGAGTTGTGTGTGTTTTCTGGCCACACAGTAGGTACAGTGCTGCTCAGCATTGCCTGAGTGTGAGTGTGGGAGTGTGTGTGGGGGGTGCGGATGAGAGTGCTTATGGGCTGCCTGTGGAGTGTGTGGGTGTCTTAGTGCTCCTGAGTTGATTTTGTGTTTTTTTGACGTTCAGCATGGCAACTGTTTCCATGTGGACAAAGGTGACATGAAACAACTGCTGACAAAAAGCATTGGTCATTATAAAGATGATAAAGCAAAAACTTTAAATCCCGCTATGGCAAATTCCTAATATTTCCTATTTGGCCCGCTGTGGGGCTCCCATCAAATCCCCAATGGCTCTCCATACCCGTTCTCTCAAGGAAATGAAGTCTGTGTCACATTTTGGAACGTATTTTGCATTTTTTCATCGTGCCATTCACTCGTAGGGCTCTTTCTCAATATTTTAATGGAGCACTGTCGATTTGGTGTGTCAAACAGGGAAAATGAGAAATGACAGACATCCTCCACCAACGCAGCACCCTCACTTTGTGACAGCACCAGTAGCAACACTAACATCTGCAACGTCAACGAGAGGAGTGAAGACTGAATCTGTGGTTGAAGTCAGGGAGTCCAATGTAAAGAGAGAACTGTGGGTTTTGGCGATTCAATCTTCCTTCCCCTGTGTGAAGCAGTCGGGGGAATTGTACGGCGCAGGATATCCATCTGTTCTGTGAATAATTCAGTCAACAGTGAGAGGTTGGTGCAGTGCAGAGTAGACAGGCATTCCCGCAGGGTAACATCTCCTGCCAGCAAACGCAGTGAGCCTTCATTGTGTCGGATATTAGAGCTGACAATATGAAATTGAACATTCCCTCATCATCATCATCCTCCACGTTAGATTGGAGATGGCAAAGTAAACTTTCATTGAGTTCATTATCTTCTATTCATACCACTGCAGTTGCTACATTTTTATTATGTACAGCTGATCGATACACCGTAGTGGATGGAACCTGGCAGAAATGTGTGCCCTGAACAATGTCTTTTTCCAAACTGCATACCAAACTTGTCCTACATTATACCCCCAGCTATTAACTCCAACGAAGAGGTTATTTTTGTCCGTCCGTCCGTCAGTCTGATTACGCAAAAACTACTGAACCAATTTTCCGTCAACCTGATTTACTCCCTTCCATGTAATCCAAGCCAAATAGCCCCCGACATTGCTTTTGTCACGTTCACTGGGACCCGAGGATGAACTGATTTTATTTTGGTGGTCAAAGGTTAAAGATCAAGAGCTCTACTTCTCCTACTAATGTCTCACTTTCTCGTGAATGCTGTATAGCGGGAGTGCTCAGGGGTGCTAATGGTCAGCATCACTGTGACATGTTTTGTAAGTCCGCTTTATTCAACACCAAAACTAGGGACTTTGACCATATTCCCTGTAACTTCCCCAGTTGGCAAGATGGTGTTTCTACTTTGTATTTTGAACTGATAAGAGGATTGCGGTATGTTTTTCCACCTGTGATGATTTAAAGCACACCAATTTAATCGACGAGCTTTGCAGAATGTCTCTTACGATCAATAGTCCAAAGATCTTGGGCTTGGTCTTTAAACATGTGAAACACAAAGAAAGCTCTCTTATGGGTACCCCAGTTTTATTAATCCTAGTTTAAGTTTAAATGTGTTCATTTTAGTACTTTCCTAAGTTTGGTACAGAGAAAGTAGTAGGCGGTAGCAGTTATAAAGTATTGGACATCATTTTTTAATGGTCTACTTTTTCCTGTCTACTGCATTCAAGAATCCAAATCCCAGAAAACAGAGATTGTGTTTTGCTGTGCCTGTGCTTATGAATACTTGTGTAATGGTCTGCAATGTACTTTTGTACATTTTTGGAATGATAGGAATTGAAGCGTCACAACAGAAAGCACTTTTTTTCCTGTAATGACGCTGTGAAATTATCATTTTTCCGTTGATTTGATCCTGCAATTGTCTTGCATGGCTCACTCGTCACAAATGCCTTTAACGCAGGGGCTTTTACTGGCAGCGTACGCAGAGCGCTCATGGACTCATTCACCCCTCGTGGTATCTGGGCAGCGCGAGTGCAGTTCCCTCTTTAAAGGAGCTATAGCTGTAAACGGATTTGTCATATATGACCCACAAAAAAAAATCCTCTGACAGCACTAGACATGTTGCTGTCAGTGTATTGTGTCAACGACATGACAGCTGTTGACATTCCAACGCCACGCTCCTTTCACAAGTATTAGTCTCATGTGTATTTACACACTTTGCACCCCGCTTTTACTTGTTCTCATCAGTGTCCTCTGCCACTTCTCATTATACTCATTTTTTTCACTCGTGTGAATGTGTAACTCATACTCTGGAGACACAGTGGCCGAAAGTGGATTCTTTCCCAAATTAAAACGGTGCTTATTTTGCGTTTAGTGAAAAAATTGGCACAGAAAACGTTTTTTGAACACAATGACACAAGGTCACTCGTGGAGACTGCTTACCGAAAATAATTTTCATTTTGAATGAGTTACAGTACTATAGTTATTGATATGATGGGTTATTAAGCTCAGTTATTCACTGTAATAAGAAAACCCTGCTCCGTCTCCTCTGTGGTCACCCCTATTGACGACATAACACCTCCATGAATGTGTCTCAAGGTCATATGAGAGGTGGAAGATTTTCCTCTGTTAAAACCTCCCTCACCAACATGGCTTGTTCTGCTCTGAGAAATCTTGTCTGCATCTAATTATCATTATCATTTCCTAACCAAACTCAATCTGTTCATGTGTAGCAGCCGGCATTTATTTAATGAGATTTGACTTTGCCTGTGCATCTGGAGTCTATAGTGATGCTGTCCCTGAACCTGTTGCTATGGCAACTCACAAGTTGGTTCACTGTGGCATAACAACCTCCGTCTTCCTTTCCTCTTTCTCAGAACAGTAACATAGGCAGGCCATTTTTAATTTTGAATGCTGCATGGAAAAATTGTAACAATTCAAAAAAACCTTTTGCCCTTCCACATACACGCATAAATAAACTATTTTAACAAAGATAAACACAAATTCATGTAAATATGAAAAGTAGAGCCAATATAATGGAAATGGAGTGTCTTCTGTCTTGCATTAACTATGTTTTATTTTGTTGATTTTACAGCATCGTGTTGGTATTTAAGATGGTTTTGTTGTTGTCTTTAGTCTCTCCAGAGGTGCTGGGCTTTCTGACAGCCATTGGACTCTTCATCATCCTCATGACCTTCCTCTTCTGGTACCTCAACAACAAGTTGGCACTAGAGAACCCAGGAAGCCTACAGTGCCTTGATGACTTCAGGAAAAACACAGATCTGCAAGGTAAACCAAGTAAGTACGTTTAGATTGTTTTATTTGAATGCTTCAATGCCCAGCGTTCAACATGCATAGTTACCACTTAGGGTTACAGTCCTAAATCTAATCTAATCTTGGAATAAAAGAAGGTGTTTTCATTTGCTTAAATGTTTGTTCCTCCGAATGGCGTGTAATGGACAGATACTGTGTGCACAAATTTAAATGTGCTTTCTTATGAGAGCCCCTGCAGGTTTTACTGACACTACAAGTTACTATGTAAAATATCTGTAACACGATGGACCCACGGCACTAGGGGTATCATTCACTGGCCCTGGCCCCCCTCCACCTTAGAGGGGATTACTGTTGCTGATGGGTGTAGGGCTGTTGACCTGTCATCTGCCCAGGGGACTACAGAAGTTTAAAAGGTTGAGGGATCCGGGGAGCCCACCCCCACAGAGGGCCATCTCTACCCTCAGGAGCCACCTGTCAAACGTTCAGTTTAAAACAAAGGGCAGTGGTGTAAAGTTGTACGTGGGTTGTTCTTGCTATGTCTAGACATTGTCTTATTTTTCATTTTATTGGTTGATTTCATTACCACTAACATTATTATCGTAATTAACAATTACCAGCAACGGTATTATTTGTAGCTATAATCTTAATTTTATAAAATCCTCTATTCTCCCGCTGAGATGTCTGTGCCATAACTTTTTACCTACAAGTAACAAGTTAAAATGACCATGTTCTTAGTAAATGCATTTTTTATTATTATTAATATGCTTTGTGCATAGAGACTTAACACACTTTCCATGTACAGCTTCTGTGGAGAGATGTAACTGTGAGGTATTCTTTTATAGTCTCTGCTTCCCCCTGCTGGAGCAAACATGGAGCTGCAAGCAGCTGGCTGGTAAAGTGGTTGGTCAGTGTACAACCGGTTGTTACTACATTTTAACACTGACATGCGACAGATGAACAAACACGGCATATTCAACAATACATTTCAATGTAGAGATCAACATAATATACAATAATATGTATATAATATTTTCTTAAACTGAGCTCATCAACACCGTCATTACATAAAACAAATTTCAAAATGATCAAATATATATCGATAGGGAACGGTATCAAAAGATATATTTTAATATATAGATACAATAAAGCTTGTGATTTACAATTAAATGTCAGTATATTTGAGTAGAAGATGTATGTCAATCTCTCTTCTATATACGTTTCTGTTTCATAACTATGTTGCGTAATGATGTGTCTGATTACAGACACGCTTCCATGGCACTGTCATTGTTGCGCGAAGCCTTCACGAAACCCTCGCAAATATGTAACACGAGTACACAATGTCTGGCTGCTGTGAAGCATATAGAGTTCAGATATTCCAAATGCTTCACCTTGACTCAACTGTGGCGACCTACTCCTTCTCATCCTCCTGACTCTTTGATTGCCCCTCCAGTGTTTTTTTTGTTTGTGTTTATTATGTTAGTGCTGAGTGGTACTTTGCAGACATCCATCCCAATGAATGAGCCTCACAGCTGAGTGGCCTTGAATGCCAAGGCAGCATTCTCCATCTGCTTTATTATGATTATAACCAAGCCTTCAAACTACAGTTTTGTCTTTGACATGTTCTCGGTCAACATGGCGTGTTTTGACCCGTGTGCATTGGGTTGCACATAAACAAAGACGTTTGTGTTTTGTTCATCTCAACGACGATGACCTTATAACAACGGATTCAATATTCTCGCGTGGCATTGAGAGAACAGTCAATCTCCCCCCAACTGTCATTCTGAGGATGCACAATCTGTGCCAGTAGAAGCTGCCAATCTATTTAATAATGAAAAATATATAAACAAAAACAAAACAAAGCAGACGACTCTCTTTGTTCGGAAGGAGTGATTTTGTTTGTGCGCCTCCCACAGTAACCGGGCTGTTTATTCTGTAACCCGAAAACAGACCAGGCCTACACTGACGGCGACCTGCAGGGCTCATCGTCGGACAGCGAGGACGAGCTGATGGGTCAGTACCAGGAGGCAGTCAGCCGCTCGCAGGGTCTCCGGGCAGGAGCCAAGGCAGCCGCGAGTGTCAAACATGCGGGAGGTTTCAGCTGGGAGAGCCGTCAGAAGTACAGTCCCCTGGGCGCTGATTATGACGGCTACAGCAGCGAGGCGTCGGCGGACGACGGTAGGTCCCGTGTCTTTGAAACTGCCTGTCACCCGTTTGGCTTCTTGCGGCCACTCGGGACATATGGTTCATGTTCCCAAAGATGGCCGCAAAAGATGCCTGAGCTGTGCGATGAAAAGCGCGGATATTTCCATCCTACCACTGCACCCCCCGCGTCGGACGCACGCACTGTCAGTTGGTGCAGAGAGGTGATCAAAGCGGAGCTCCCGCTCCGCGCACTCCCCGTGGGAGGCGTGTGAAACAGTCAGCTGTCTGCGTAATCTGCACAGCCGCAGCCTCACCCTCTTCCCTTCCCTTCTCTTTGAACCACTTTTCGAACCTCTGTCGCATCCCTCCTGCCCGCCTGGGTCCTTGTCATCCCAAGGCATTTACCGTGGGGGATGGAAGTCTTGATTTATTTCCTAATAGACCAAGCAACGGGAGAACACTGGCGCTGGCCTATTTGGATCAGAGTGTCCCCTTGTTCTAGCCGGTGGAATACGCGACTGCAAGTGTGGCTCATTTATTTGACTTTCTAAAAGTACCCTGCACACTCCAAATGACCCCCCAATGTGAAACACTTATGTCAAAGTAGTATATTCATATTTAACATCATATTTGAGAGGGTTATTGTGACCGAATCAAAAGCCTATAAGCATGATAAAAAGTGTTAAAAAAATGGACCATGGGTGGTAAGATGTGTAGAAACTGCGTATATGAGCTATTGATAGATCATTTGTATGTATATAAGTGAGAGTCAATCCATTTTAAGGAAAATATAGACAGGATAGATTTTGGACATTCAAATATCGTTGGTTCTCCATCCGCGGACAGAAACAGGCGTATGCAAACGATAGTGACAACGTGTTTCAAAGACATAAACAATCCAACGTTTGCCCGAGTCTTCAACGGGTGAATCGTGTCTGAACCAGCTTGGTCTCGTCTAAGGCAGCCCACTCGAAGACACGGTGTCTTGCACGGTCTATTTAAAGCAATGCTTGGACCAGTGGCAGAGGGAGAAATAGTGTATGGCCTCCCCGGGACTTCATAAGTCAGGACGTAACACAGTGGTGGCGAGGTTGTCGTTGCTCAAGTGCCGCAAATGTTGTGCCACTCCCCCATACCCACCAGAGGGTCTCTGTCGTCCTCGGGAACAGTTCAGATATGCCAGCGAGGGAAAGTGTTTATTTTCTAAACGTTATTAAATATTTAGGAGATGAATGGAACGGAAGCAACAGCTTCATTTAATCTCGCAGCTGCAGTTATACTTCATTTTGGTCTCATCAATGAATCTTGGCCCGACAGTCAGGTGGCTCCCTGACAGGGCATGCAATCTAGGTTATTGATCAGTTGCTGTCCACTAACTGGGACAAATTGACCCGAACAAAATCAGACCATCGCTCATTGAGCTTGGTGTATGTCGCCTGCAGTATTTTGAGTTTTATTCAGTTAAACTGTCAGTGATTCGTCTCCCCCAGGATCTCCTGGTGTCTCTGAGAGAACAGTACATTTATGTAAAAAAAAAAAAAAAAAAACATTTTTTAACAACAATGTAGTTAAAGATGAACATTATTTAGTCCCAGCCTTTTTCACCATAACCCTTTACCTCATTGATATACATTCATGAATAGACTAAAAATGTCATTCGTCTCAATTTTATGTTAGGTGGGTAGTATCAATCTTTCTTGCTGCTGGCTTACAGCCTCGGTCTAGCTCTCAAAGAGAATGATGTGTTTGCTGTTGTTTGCATTCGGTTAAAAACCAAGTGCTACCACCTTTAAATATTATAAGAAGATTTGCTGTTTGTTTAATAGGGATTATTGGCCCCGAAGTAGCCTACGTACAAATATCCAGTGAACACCACATTCTGTAGCTGACTTGTTTGCGGTGGTAGTGAGATTGTGTAGTGGAGCTTTCTTGGGAGGAAGACAGAGGCAGGGATTTGATGCATTGGGCCTGGCAGCAATCATTTCAAATTATTTGGTGTGTTTATACAGCATTTTAGCTATGAAGGGTCTTGTGTTTGTTTTGTGCCATTTAAATACCCTGAAAGGTTTTAAGGATAATATTGAAGATACAGGGTTTAAAGCAGATTACGTCCCCCTGACTCCGGAATGATGGCACAGATAATGCATTTCTCGAGCATGAAATTCGTATATATTGCAATTGTTCTCAACTGTCATATTTTTGTGATCATTGAAGGCCACAGTCCTGGGATCCAAGATCCCAGCTAACCACGGCGGATCAGCAGCGATAAGGCGGCAGCCTCATACCAGCACTGACAACGGAACATTGTTTTTCCTCCAAACATTATGTTAGAAAAATGTGGATATTCAGTTAATTCCATGGTGTATTTCATTCTTCTCTGACCTCTGGCTATTTCATACATTTCAAGCAAGCATTTGGAAAAGTTCTGAGGCGCCTGTAATGTTTCCCCTAAACTTCCCTTGCTGCTTTTCTTCAGGACATTTGTATTGTACACGAGGGGGATTGTGCAAAGGCAGCACAGGGAGGCTGGGTGGCCCCGGTGGCTCCTCTCTCAGAATAGGAAGCCAAAAAAACACACAATTTGTATTACATTGAATACAAATCTAATATATCTTTGAATTCTCCGTGGTGTTAAAAACGATAACCAGTTTGAATAAACCTCAGTTATGTGTTTCTTTATCGGAATTAGGATGAGGATTCTTTTTATTTTTTTATTTATTTATTTTTTTTACAAACACTCAGACGGCTAATGTGGGACTTTAGGTGACAGGGCTTGGACTCTTTCCAATGTACGTTATTGATAGCCACTGATTGGTAGAAAATGGCAGGTTGAATTTACATAATCTTACTGCAAACCCCAAGGTGCCAACTCGGCGAGGGGTCAGTGCCTCCCCCTTTTCTGTGGACAGAACAGTATAGTGTTGCCCCTCTTATTTGCCACCTCAGATATTTATACCTGAGTTTCGCAGTCGACATTCGCGCACATCAAGCCCCTACCCCACTTGTACAGCGGTACAAGAAAGCAAAACAAGGCGACTGCCGGTATAGAGGGTCTGACACTCTGTGAGGGAAGGGCGGGTTAGACGAGGAGGAGGATTGGTAACCATCCCAATTAGTGGGCTGGAGGAAAGAGCAGTGCTTTTACACAGCAGCTCCCATCAAATCCACCGCCCCCGGCTCTGCAGGAAAAAAAGCTGCTCAGAATGCATTTGCTCCTTTTATCCAGCCCTCCATGACACTTAGTTAAGACTCCTTTGCCTCTATCCTGCCACTGATATGTGCCACTTTGAGGTAGTGTCTCCCTGACATTATGAAGAGCGAAAGTTTCAAGAACTTTGCAGAAAGCTGGAACAATGAGTCGCTGTGGATTACGTCATCATAGGGCTGGCTTTTTCTAAAAGTTAGAAGACAGCATGAGAAGAGAGATCCCCCCCCCCTCCCCCGAGTTATTTTCTTCTTCTTTTTCATGTTTTCTTTCTTTATTTCATTTCCTTTTTTTTGCAAGAGGCTGGGTATAAAGCACTCTTTGCCAGTGTCCCTATGGGAGTATTAACATCGGCTGCTCAATTTTTGTGAATCCAAATTGGACAAGGGAGGCAGATTTGAGAATACAGCTGACAACACTGTTCGGGTTTCTTTATATATGCCCCTGAGACGCTCAGTATAGGCTCATTCTTTGCCTTGTGGGCAACTGAATCATTTAGATAGGTTAGAGGTATTACATTTGTGGCAGATTAAGAAGTATTTAGTTCAGTCCTTTAATGGTGCATTTCTGATTTTTTTTTTACGTAGGTTGTGCATTCTATCCCTTTTATCAGGTACATGAGGTATGTTCCATTTGCCATTGAAAATAAGTTATTGTGTAACTCAATGATAAAGAATTACATGAAGAATATATATATTTTTTATATATATAAAAAAGCCAGGATTATTGACACATTTTAGACTTTCACACTTAGTAAGAGAGTTAGAGAGTCAGTAACTTCAATATAGAATAAAATAGATCATTTTATTTTGTAATCTGATATGGATTCTGTGACCCACTTACAACACATCAACCTTCATCATGCACTATTGCTGGGAATAGATAGAAAATAAAAGAAATACATTAATATACCGTATGCTTTGGAAGATGGGGGGCTTTCTTTTTGTTGATCATAAACACACGCACGCATGCAAACACTCATACACACACTTATGTATCTTATGTAGTGCTTTAATTTCCCTGTGTATTAATTGTGCTGTATGCATTATCTCACTGCAGCTGTGTTGAAAATAGGCTCTATGTGCAAGGGAATATGTCCTTTGCACAAATGTATATGCCTGTATGATACTACTAACAAAAAGGAAATCTCTGCATTCATAACTTATAACTGATACAATATTATTTTTTAAAATAAATACCAATTAGCATTTGATGCACCGCATCGGATTAAAGCTTCAAGCTGATCTGTTGTCCCTTAGCAGGTCATAATAAGGAAAAAACACACTGACAAACAGCACACGAAGACCATAACATAAGGTATCAAACTCAGAATTGAATTGCTTTAAGCACAGTTATGGTTTGTTGATTTTTTAAAGTGCTGATAGAGTCGCAGGTCATCACATCATCAGGCAGGCTGTTGCATTGATTTGTGGCTGTTACAGAGGAAGATGTTGGCCCGGGTGCAGTACAGCGTAATGGCACTGTATGGCACGATCTCACGCAGTGTGTGTTCTGCAAGATCCAATAGAATTAACTGAGGGGGGAATACACAAGGTCGTGTAACCGAGCAGGGGTCAAACCACTTAATCACATAACCACTTACAACTTAATAATCCAGGCACGAATGTGAAGATAATTTCAAAGCACAGTAATTGCCTCTGTCACCAGTATCATTGAGTAATGCAAATTCATTGGCTATTTGTCTGAAGTTTTTAGAGTTTGCTTGCTCAGGTACTCAAGTGGTCTTATGGCTGGTTTCGCCAACCTTTCCCAACATGTACTGCAACAATAGAAATGGGACTAAAGTTCACTTAATTGCCCTTTTTTTTTATACAATATTATCTAATATATATAAATTCTTTGTGATCATTCAGGCTGAGACTGATGAAAGAAGTCATATGGTTTAGTATAATGATAACAGTGATATGTGTATTAATGTGGTCATTGTATTTCTCCTAGTCAACTGCATACAACGGATGAGACGAACGCCGCCTCTGGATGAGCTCCAGCCGCCGCCCTATCAGGACGAGAATGGCTCTCCCCGGATGTCCTGCACAATGTCTGACCTGGGAGACACCAAGTGTGACCTGTCCTACACCAGCGGCAGTCCCCATCTGTCCTTTGGCAAATGTCTTAGCGAGGGCAGTGACGGCCATGAGACGGAGAGTTACCTCAACAAGGGCTATGAGGAGGATGTACCCAGTGACAGTACCGCTGTCCTCAGCCCGGAGGTAACGGTGATAGAATATTAATATGATGAATGAAAATGTGTATTTATTTGTGAATCGTGCACAATAAAAATTCGATTGATTTTTTTTTTAGGACATGTCAGCTCGAGGATCAGCGGCACAGCTCCCCAAAGGTTACGAACCAGATCCCATCGCAAAGTTTGGCACCCTGGACGTTGTGTTCGACTTTGACTCAGAGGAGCAGCAGCTGGCGCTCACCATCATGGCGCTAACGGACCTTCCCGCCCACAAACGCACAGGCAACTTCTCCTGGCAGGTCCACCTCGTGCTTCTGCCCACCAAGAAGCAGCGGGCAAAGACGGGGATCCAGAGAGGCCCTTGCCCCGTCTTCACAGAGACCTTCCGCTTCAGCCACGTGGAGTCGGAGATGATCAGCAACTACGCCCTCCGATTCCGCCTCTACAGTATGCGGCGGATGAAGAAGGAGAAGGTGCTCGGGGAAAAGGTGTTCTACCTCACCAAGCTCAACCTCCAGGGCAAGATGTCTGTGCCAGTCATATTGGACCCCTGCTGTGCTCTCCTGGTGAGTAGCATCAAAGCAGGTGTTGGCCTTCAAGCATTTGCGCAACACTTCACTAATTGCTCCTCTACGCTGATTGATCTTTCCCGTGATTGGATAACATTTTCAAGAGTGACGGTATATTTTGCGGCTTGAGAGAGGTGATGCTTTGTGAAGCGGGTACTTCTGTTTGGCTGGGTTTAATGTGTCAGAACGACCAAATAGTGGCATGTGTGGTTGCCTCCCTTTCACGTCAGAAAATAAAAAACATTTATTTTTGGTGCTTTACACCTTTATATGCAGTTGTTGCACCCATTTTTTTGTAATATAAAAAGCTTAATTTTTCTGAGAATAAATACAGCTATTAAAATCACAAAAAATATAGTATATATATATAAATAAAAAAATCCTTTTGATACTGCACAACACACTTTTTTTTTTTGCGTTACATTTACCGGGCAACAATTTTCTGAAATGCTTTCAGGGTGGTGAATCCCAGGTCAGCCTCTCAGAAATGACATGCAGTGAAAGCGCCTCATCATTCCAGTCAGTAAGTCAGACTACCACACCAGAGATCCTTGTGGGCCTTGTGTACAACGCCACAACGGGACGTCTCTCTGTGGAGGTCATCAAAGGCATCCATTTCAAAAACCTTGCTGCCAACAAGCCACCCAGTAAGTACACTAAAACGCTTTATTTGAGCAGATGTGGAGAGAGCGGTGAACTGTAACACAATTGTTTCTGTCCCACACTAAAATGGCTAAGTTTTAGCTGCTGCGTAAGGTGTAAAGGCAACGATAAGGCAACTTAAATGTTGTCACACTGTGGTATAACTTGTATTTTTAAATATACAGTAGCATCATATTACGATATACTGTGTTGTTTCTTTTGTTTAAATACTACTAAGCAGAGAGACTATACACAACTTTTAGCCTATCCCAGCTGTTACCTCTTTTTCTGTTTTCCTCTGGTTCGATCGCCAGTTCTCCTCCTGTCCTGATCGGCCTCCCCAGTCAGTTTCCAGGAATCCAAGCAGGAAGTTCAAACAATAACGGCCTCTTGTTGAACCTTTGTGCAATGGTGTTGGCCTTCTGACCCTGTTTCTCTTTCCCCGCATCTTCTGTTATGTCTGCACCTGAAAATCTCTCTCCTTACTCCCCTTTTTGACATTTTGGTCTGCTGTTTTTCTTACTGCCGTCCAACCCTTGTTGTCAGATGGGCTGTTCTGTTGTCTAAAACACTTGATTGGTGGACAGGTGTATATTATCAGAGGTGAGTCCCTGTCCCCGCTCCAAAGTGAGGTGCTGTCCATGCTTGGTCCTGTGCCTTTTCATACCATCTTCATGGGTGCAGATACTTTAGGTAAACAAATATTCCATTCCTCCGCAATTGTAATTTACATTAACTGGGTTTCATTTGTGTAGCAATTTCGTCTACGTACCTTGATAAATATCTGAAAACATTTACAACTAAAAACACACGGAATGTGCTCTATAATGTAGTCCATAGCCTCCATAGCTTCATATTCGACATAGACAGATCTTCCCATCCCACCTTGAACAAGAAGGCAATTGTGTGTCTAAAATGTGGTGAATTTAAATAATGGCTTACAGGTGCTATGGCAACATTTTCACACTTTCACTTTGAAATTGTAACTCTCATCCATGAAGAGTATTGCTTGTGTGTTAAGTGTTGTTCTCCACAGTTTGGAGCCTGTGTGTCTTGGTATGCCTGCAGCCCTGTCCCCACCCTCCACTGTGTCTCGTGCCTCTGTTGTGTGTGTGCCTGTGATACCTGGAAGTCTTTTTGTGTATTTCACCGGGGAACCAACACTGCTCATGCTACTCGGTGTGGTTTGCTTGGTGACCGCTGGCCAGCTAGGAGCAAATGTTGTGTGTCGCTGACTGCTGGCTGAACGCAAACAGTAGACAGACTTTGGCATGCCGTGGGTGTAATTTCTCATTCATTTTGAAGCTCTGCTTGCAGCACATGAAACAGAAACAGGACTTCTGGGATAGAGTAGCATAAATGTTCATCTTACAGACACACTGTGCTGTCCTCCCATTAATTGCCATGTTCGTGTTTTGTCTAACCACTGGCTGCCAGATTTCGATATTGTTTGTGATTTCCTGAATAGCATATCCACAAACTGCATAGTCTTCCAATCACATTTGGGGGACAAAAAATAGACACATCTGGTAAAACTGAAGAAATCTTTGTGCAAAACCCTCACGAAAGCCTTGATTGACATTGTGCGTCTTACAAAGTGGAAGGAGCGCGGTGAAAGCTGCGGAGCAATTTCAAAGGCCCCCTTTTCTATGATTTCAAAACAGTACCAAGCGGAGGAGTCAAGTTAATCATCAGTCGCAGCACCTCTCATTCAGCAACAATGCCAAAGAGCCATGCATCACCGCCACTGACCACTTAAGACATCCACAGCTCCACACAGCCCATTCAGCAGCAGTCAAAAAAGAAATCAGGGCTATTTTTTTCACTGGGCTTTTATGTCAATGAGAGCAAAGTGAATGCGGGATTCAAGGCGGTGTGCTAGGCGTTGGAAGGCAGCTGGCACTCGACAGCATGAAAGCCGCGGCAATTCGTTCCTTATGCTCTCTCCTAGACAGCAACATAATACACGGTATTATTACAGAGCATGCTGGTAGAAGAGGGGCGAAACACTCTCAAAAGCCCATTGTGATTGCCAGTCTTGCCTTTTTCACTTTCAGCTGGATTTGCGGCTTCAGTTTATGTCAGGATTTTTGCATGGAAATGAGGAGTGAACGAGGCAACCTTGAATTCTGAATCACTCAATAATGGCAAACTGATAATGTTTTTCCTTTTTGCTTTGTTCTCTTTGGGGTTAAATGCATGATACGTATTGAGGAGGATGTTTTGCCGTTGATTTTGATTCAGAATAAAACAGAGAGGATTCCGTTCAGGCAAATGTCACACACACACACGCACCAAGATTATGACTGACATGCTGTAACTGCTCTATGTTAAACATTGAAATACAGCTTACAATAAACTCATCCAGAGATCAAATTCTCTGTGTGATTATTAGAGTCTTAGGCTGGATCTCTTTTTTTTTTAGCTCAATCCATGGAAGTTTAATGCCATTGTCTGGTCATATCAGAATTCTGCACCAGTCACTTACTTTATGTCCCTGAACATCTGAGCATTTGCTTGCAGCAGGCGTGCACCTCCTCAAATATGTGTGACTCTTGTTGTGGACTGAGCACATCTTGGACACCGCCCTCAGCTCTAAGTGTCTGGGCAGGTCTCAAGTCATGACACTGATATGATATTAAAGTCAGAGGAAATAAATAATAGTCATTTCTTCAAGGCTTACATGATCAGAAAATATTCATTTCAGTGTTACGACACAGCTTGAGATCAACATAACAAAACGAACAACGTCCCAAACACCCTAGTTTGTTTCAAAAGGCCCGGAGGTACTCCATTAGCAGCCGCCAGCACGTTGGTCAGGTTTATGTAGCCGACGAGGTCATTCAAACCAGGTGCCGCACCAATCAGGAGGCAGGAGTCACGAACACCCACTTCTCACAGCCAATCCCACCCAGGAGATAGCACATGTTTTGCATAAACGAAAAAAAACATTAAAAACGTTCAGCAAGGTTGAGTTTTACAGCCGAGGGCCGTAACATTTAGCCACATCATTTGTTTCAGAAAAAATCCCCTCAAATGTTTTATTACATTATTCTAATCCATTTTGTTCTTTATCTTCAGCGTTATCCCTTAATTCAGGTTAGATATACTGTAGTTGCATCAAGACTGAAATAAAGCTCCTCAAAACCTGTGAGTTCTGGCTTTCTGTTGTCAGGAGCACTCCTCGCTGCACTTTCTTTTTGATCAAGAAAAAAAACAACTACATCCTATGTGGTCAGGAGTCGTTGAAAATGTGCCATACTTTGCAAAGGGGGAAACACAGCTGCAGCAGGAAGTGCCACTTTAATGCAAAGAAAGAAAACATGAGGATTTTGCACAAATCCAAGAGCCATGACACAAAACAAACGTAATGTTTTAGCATCAAAGAACCTAATAATAAAGATATATCTCAAGTGTTCCATCTTTTCCGCCTCACCTGTTCTCCATCTAGATACATATGTTAAGCTGACCCTACTCAACTCCATGGGCCACGAGATGTCCAAGTGTAAGACGTCCATCTGCCGGGGTCAGCCCAACCCAACCTACAAAGAGACGTTTGTCTTCCAGGTAGCCCTTTTCCAGCTATCGGACGTCACGCTCATCCTCTCCGTCTACAACAAGCGCAGCATGAAGCGTAAGGAGCTGATTGGCTGGATTTCTCTCGGCCTCAACAGCTCCGGAGAGGAGGAGCTCACGCACTGGACGCGCATGAAAGAGTCCAAAGGACAGCAGGTTTGCCACTGGCACAGTTTGTTGGAGTCCTAGCAGCGACAGTAGAGAAGGCTAAGCAAGTGCATGGGTGGAACCGGACAGAGAAGGCATTGACCCAGAGGAGGACACGTGGATCGCGGATAAATTCAGCAGGGATGTGACAGAATTTGAGTTGTCCGGCTCGGACACACTTTCATGGCACTGTCAACCATTGATAAAAGAAGCGGTCCCTACTCTTGTCATGTAGGGGTTCAATGGGAGTCATTTTATTTATGTATTTATAGAACACATTTCGGTCATGTATGCACGGGTAGACCAAAGGAAAAAATAAGTCGTTTGGATCATCCTGTGTTACTTTTAATTGATATGTATTTGGACTAAATATGGCACATATTCAAATGATATTCAATTGAGTTCCTGTAAAAACTCAGGCAGCTTGCGTAGACAAATCCATTGAACCGTGGGTAGCTAGTTTGCAGCTAGTTTTCTAAACTTTCAATGAGTAATGTCCTTGGGTTTTTCACCGGATGCTACCAACACTGCTAATGCTAACTACGGTTCATCAGCTGTTAATCACAGTCAAGTCATTATTTACTTAAGCAGAAACGAGCCATATATTCCACCCGGATTGAACATAAGTGACATTTCATCAAATGAATATAGATTTAGGTTCAATTCACCCTGTTGTAAATGTTACTTATTATTTCCATCAGCCGGTACTCAGACCTGTACAAGACTCTGGGGATGAACAGGCAGGGACTTTTTTCAGCCTAAGGAGAAGGGATTTGAAGAGTTGAGTAGAAATGATGACATTTTAATGAATCCCTGTCTCAGCCAAGCTAAAACATCTCATTGCTGTCTGAACAGAACAACACATTTCTAATTTTAGACATTTGAGATTTTACGACAAATAACCTGACAATGACATTGTGACAGCTGATGTTGTGATGAAGGGCAGCAGTGTTCCCAGAGAAGTAATAAGCACTCCACGTTGCCAGATATCTTTTGGAAAATACGAGTTTATTCGCGTGCCGACACATTGAGATGTGTAGAGGAGTGTTATAGTCATCGTGTGTGGTGGTTTAATAATCCGACATTTCCATCCACAATTCAAAAGCTGTAATCAGTGACGGAGAATCTTTCAAAGACATTTCAAGACACCTTTTTATATATATCTCTTGAAGATAAAAAAAAAAAAAAAAACTATTTGGTAACAACACAGCAGTAAAGCAAAGTTTAACCTGCTCTGGTGCTATGGTAGTGCTGTGGCTGCACTCAAACGCACACGGAGAATCCCTTGCCTTATGCTTTAGTCAGTTTATACATTTCTTTAAGTAGACCAGTTCAAAAACAGGCACAGGCACACCCTCAGCCCACACAGACCTGCATCCATAATTACAGAGTGCACACACACACACACACAGCTAAGAACTGTTCTCACTGGAGCCTCTGTATCAACACACTTGCAGAATGTGGGTTACAGGCTATATTTTTAGCTGTGGCCATTTTCTCACTGCATTTAATTAAAAGACAACAGCAAATACGTATACTCCTGACTGTGCCTGTGGTCGTGGTGAAAACTCGCTTTGTGCAGTGTTTACCAAGTGTGTGTGTATGTGTGTGTGCGTGTGTGTTGATTCAGAAGGCACAGTAAAGAATTTGGTAGGGGGCTGTGATATAAGCAGTTGTTTAATTTTCTTGCTGGGTGTGATTGTTTATGGCTTTAATTACTGGTATTTAGAACACAACAACCCACTTCTTGATTGTCTGACTTGTACTTTATATGGTAAATGTTTTATTATCTATTTTTGTAACAATAACAGGGAAGAAATTGTGTCAAGGCAATTATTAGTGAGTTAAATATTTATCATCTCTGTGAGCAATACTATTGTGGCTTGCTACTCATTATTAGTTTATGCTGTGGAGGATAAAGTTACGACACGGTTATGTCTTATAGCAGCTGCTCCTCTTTACATTCTCCTTTCCAAGACCAGAAAGGGATGTGCTGGCAACCATCAGATCTCATGTCAAACCAATCTGTCAACACTTGTCAGCTTTGATGCTTTCTAATAGTGTCAAACAAAAGCACAGCCTTTACAGCACAACAAGGAAACACACCATGTGAAAGACTGCCAGTAAGATTAATCACTCACGTAGGGATAACCAGTTAAGATTGTTAATCCACTGCAACACGACCTTGCATTGCTTGGTATTGATTTTTCTCATTGTTCTGCATTTGATTGGAAGAAATGAATAAACCCAGAAAAAGAATGACGTGTAATTGGTCAATTGAAGGAACACACTGTAAATATCTTTAATGTATGATCATGTAACAGGGAGTTTCTGTTGGCAGCCACATTTTAGTCTATATTATTATCAAAGGAGGTGGTTTCTGTGCATCTTAGTTTCCCCTGAAATGATGGATGTTGGACACAGGGGAAAAAAATGCTTACCCTCCCACTTCTGACTGAAAAGATATCATGCTTGAAAGGATTAGTGACTGAAAATCAAATGAAAACTTACAGCATCCTATTGTTACTGTGAGTAAGGTGCCACTTATTTTTTGAATGTTCAAACCAGGTCATGCCACCAAAGTAGAAGCAAAGAAAAGCCAGAAGAATTTCAATCTTTAGAGCAACTGGATACCCAGATGTTTTATTTTGAAAACCATCCATATAAATGTATGTGATTTAAATGTCCAGTTTTTATTATTTCTTAAGATAATTTGAAGTTGCATAGTTACCTTGATTTGCAAGTGGTTCACAAATTCAGATCAGACTCAGAATGCAAATGCAGAGACAGTTGTGATTGAAAAGGGTCAACGGTTTAATGAGCCGAGTATAGACGGGTGAGCAATCTGAAGTGGAAGTGAAAGAATAACTGGGAAGTAATATTAAATCATTTTTTTTTGTAAATAACTGTGCTGTCACAATCTACACCAATCAAGTATCTGCCCTCTCAAGTCATGGTCTGTCTGCCATGTGGTTGAAGTGGATAAATTACTAGAAACGGTAAACTTACAATTTATCCTCAATAATTGTTAAAGTCAGGACCAAATTATTCCATAAACATTCATTTGGCTTTTATTTGCTTCCATACTAAACGACACAGAGACCTTTAGACAACCTTTAATGTTTTGCCAATCTTTCACAAGATGTGTTTCACTTATAAGGTTTTATAAAAAAAAATATTTATGCTATGAAGTATGGTTTCTTTTGCTTTAGTTTTTCTTGATACATTTTGAAAAAAAAAAGTTTTTTAATGATGGTTAATTATGAATCTACCTATGCCAGAGATGGCATTGATGCCTTACTGTTTTTCACTCAGCTATCTTGTGTCACTGTGTCTTAATGTATTTGAAAATCTACTTTTCTTGTGCACTTCTGGCTGAGTTTGGGTTGTAGAATGACTTTGACATTTATTTATAATAGAAACTGTTTATATGTAATAACATTATTGTTTAAAAATCAACTAAAAAAAACACACCTGTGTTGGAGCATTTATTCAGAACATCATCTCATGGTGTTATATCTTGTGCATTTTATTCCATAAAGCAACCACACCAGTGTTTATAAAGTCTTATTGGTTGCTTATCATGCAGGTTTTATTTTTGCCACAGAGTGAGCGTTTGAAATGTTGATATGCTTAAAATGACGTTAGTGGAGTAGAGTGCAGTTCAAATTTAATTATTGAATTTGGTTTACTCTGCAGTGTTAAAAAACCACCAACAGGTGGAGCAAGAATTGCATTGCCCATATGTGGCATGGCACATTTAAATTCAATGTTTTAGGTACTTAATTTGTTTGCTTTTCTTGGCAAAACTCAAGACTACCATTCCTTTATATAAGTAATGCATTGTTTTAAAAAAAAGAATAAGCAGTACACATGGAAGACTTTACTCCTGGAATTTGATGATTTTATGTACAGAAATGGAAAAAAAACAAAGTCGTAAAACCAGTTGACATCTACAAACTATACCTAACACTACATTTAAATATTATCTTGTTTTGTGCGGTTTTAAAAATTAAAAGCATATTGGGGAGCACTTAGGAGAAATGTTCCAGCTTAGACATTTTTTTCCACATAGACAGATACTAACTTTCCAGACATCAGGTTCTTTATCTACTCTGCAGAGACTTTGTCGTGATCTGGGTCTCAATAAATTGCTTCGTGTGGTTCCTGGCACAAACCGGATTTTTTTGCATTTGTAGTTGTTTAGATGGGCGGGTAAAGAGAGAGAAAACAAAATCAGAGATATACAATTTCTACAATTAACTGTCTTCTCCAGCACATTCCACAGCTGAACACAGAACAAAACGCTTAGGGAGAGAAATGCTGGAAAATAAGATTCAGTGGCTGCTGCTGAATCAAAGGGGAAATGCATAACAGATGAGAGGGGCTTGCTCCCTCCCTCTCTTTGTCGGTCACATCCCTGCAGAGCTCACATCCACCACACAAGCCATCGAAAGAAGGGCTGGGAATGCCTTCACGAGCTGTCCGAAATACGAACATGAGAAGCTCACTCTGCACAGGCACGAGCGATTTGGTTTATTCATTTGATGCAAAACATGTGTCACAACGCGTGTCACTTGTAACAGGTGTGCCTTCAAACACCAAATCAATTGAGTCAATTTACCCGATATTAAATGAACATAATTACAGTTTTAAGCGATGCGTCATTTCAAAGGAGGAAAAAAGCATTTGCAGTTCATTCATCATTTGAATATTGAGTTAATATTCGCATCTATTTTGATATGTTTTAGTAAAGCAAATGACAATTGATCATTTGATCTATTAATTGAGAGGAATTCAAGATAAAGGCATTTATCCATCCAAGCATCCATGTACATGTGATCCATTAGAATTCTTGATTTGTCTGAATGCAAAATGGGAAAAGGAATAATATTAAGATAAATTAAATAGATAGATAGATAGCTAAACCTTTATTGATCCCCGTTGGAAAATTCTGGTTTCTTAGCAGCAACAGCAACAAATAGTGAAACACATCTACAGGTCACACAAGAATCTAAGAGCAAAAAAATGCTGCACAATAGAATCAAAATCGATAGACGATGAGAGTTGGCACCGTGTTGTGTTTACAAAAGTGGTCGAAATCGGCCACCGGGGATTCCGAGCAGTGCCTGAACTCATCGGCAGGAGTTGGCGGGAGGGGATGGAGCTGAGACGCTGCTGTTGTTTTCGCCGTCACACGTTCACCACACTGAAAGGAGCACACTCGGACGGGGCTCACCTGTGTGTTGGACCGCAAACACACACACTCAGAAGACACTCAAAGCATGGTCGGCGCGGGTTCACAGGGCGAAACGCGCGCGCTTCCCTAATAGTGTTTAGACCAGGAGATAATCAACGGGTAATTACGTAAGTAGCATTCAAAGCGCCTCGCGTGTCTGCTCGTGGGCTAAAATTAGAAGCGCGCGGAGCCAGCGGAGGACACGGCACTATTTATTCTGCGGGACTTTTGGATCGCACTGGTTACAACAAAGCAAGTGTGGAGCCGAGGACGACGCCGAACCAATTCAAGACAGGTAAGCTAACGTGGCTACAGCTCGGCGCTTTCACTCAGGAGTACACGATGTGTGTGATCTTTTCCATCGTAAGTTACCTCTCCGTCACACACAAAGGCCAGTTTGTGTGTGTGTGTGTGTGTGTGTGTGTGTATGTATGTGTGTGTGTTTGTTTCCGCCGTGTTTGTGCTTGTTTCTACCGTGAGTGTGTTTGTTTTTACAGTGTTTGTTTCTGCCGTGTGTTGGTCTCCACCTTGTATCAATCAGAAGAACCCCAAAGCATCACATCTGGAGACAAACTCCGTGTTGGCAAGTGTACATTCCTTGCCGCCCTTACTTTGTATGCCTAAGACGAGCGTGTAAAATGATCATCTATGCAGAGACCTTGCGCGAATTTTCATGCTACAGTAGTTCCGTTTAATTTCATTCTGTCCAATAAAACTATTTACATTACAAAACTGGACAAGGACACACAGGATAAACGGGTTTTTATGTACTCCGAGATGGTGGTAAATGAAGTTGCATATGTTTAGGGTTATTCTCTCGATTTAGTGTGCTGTTGGTGGTTAATATACGTACAGATGTGTTCAGTGAAGTGAGTTAACTGCTGGATGAAAGTGAATCAAACTGATTGGACATATGACATGACAGAGATCCTGGTCCAGCGCACGATGCAGTCTGACATAACCAGCCACCCTGCTGGCACCCATCCAGCCTCACTTCATTATTTTGATGGGGTCTGCGCTTGGCTGCAAATTCTGTAGTGGCCCGTTTGCCTGCCTTCCAAAAGAAGGGGCTGTAGCTCAATACCAAGCCCCTGTTATTATTCTATCCTTGATGCCATTTCTGTGCCTTCTCCGACTTAGTGCCACTCATAGTGGGCTATTACCGCTCTGTTAGCCACAGGAAGGATTTCTAAAATTCCGACACGTCTTAGGAACAAATATAAACATCACCTTTATGTGCGAGTCTGGTCAAAGAAAGGCTTATAGCGCAGTGGGGTGGTAATGGGGTTGGATGCGCCTCACCTCCACTTTCTGCCAACAACATCCGGAGTCACTTGCCAGGAATTCCACCGTTGCTATTTGTTTTCCTAAGAGGGAATAGTGTTATGTAGGATTTATCGTGGTATGCAACAGGGAAGAGCATCCAGCACAGTCTGAACTCGCAGCCCAGAGAGGAGGGGTTGTAACGAGAGGATGCGCTCTGGCTTTGCAGCATGCTGGACGGGTTCCTGGCATCCAGCTCGGGCAAGTCCGATGCCAGATTCCTTTTCTTTCCCGCTTGCCAAAGCCCTCCACCCCATCGTCTTTATCAAAAGCTCTCACCGCAATCCCCCTCTTCCAGTTCTGTCGCTGCGCTATCAATCATATCTTGCTCCCAGCAGACTCCTCTGCTCATTAAGGATGTGAACCTGTAGGTAGCCTGCAGCCCCCCTAGACATTCATCTCTCTCAGCAGGGCACAGAGTTTTACATCTGGAACAGCATTTCAGAACACGGATCTCTGCAGACATGTAGCGTACGCTAAAGGAGAGTCGGTACATTTTTAAAGGCTGCCTTTCGGAAGACGCAGTGTCAAGAATAACATTAGCAGCACTTGAAGTGTGATGCTCATACACAAACCTGTGAGTGTTTGTTGGTTGCCATACAGGCAGAATAAAGCAGGTGCAGTGGATAATGTCTATTGCAGTTCAGTCGCTGGTGATGATAGTTGGCTGGCTTCACATGTCATTTCCTTTGTCCCTCTCTTTCGCTGCTCTGTTTTGTGTAAAACGTTTCTGCCAAGACAAGTTGAGCTGCTGTGTGTGTGTGTGTGTGTGTGTGTGTGTCTGTGTGTGTGTGCGCGCGTTTGTGTGTGTGAGACAGACAGAGAGAGAGGGCTGCAGGGTGTAGCCCCAGACTTCTTTCTTCCCCTCAGGCACTGCTTTCCCATCATGAATACGCCTTTGTGCTCCAAAAGGACACACAACTAAGGTAGACAACTTGAGAGGAAACGAGAACACACATTTGTTTTTGCAGTAAGTGTAAAAATAGAGACTTGTGACGTGACCTTTATTTATAGAAAAGGACGTGCGATTTCACCCACCCTGTGGGGAAAAAACTGCATTTAACACCTAATATTCTTCACTTAAAAATCATGTACTTAGGCCAAAATGTTTATATTTGCTCCACCATTCCTTCCAAATAAGACGTACACAGGAACGGTTTTCATATAAGATGTATATCAATTAGTTTAATGCTAATTGTACAACCCCTGTTCTCACTCCAAAATGCCTCACATTTGAGAAAGTAAAAGTAGTGTATTCTCATCATCAGTGTTTACTAAATTCTAAATTGCGATTGATGTGACATCCCTTTCATGATCTTTGGCAATGTTAATTTTGCCCGGATATAAAGACAATACCTCGAAAATCCCTTAAATATTGATTTTTCAGGAGAGTAAAGGGGGTTATTTAAGGATATGATCATGTCATGTGAGAATGCCTTTAAAATAAATATATATAAACACATGCCGATATCTCTCTTTAATGTGCTGCTTCCACTTTTTGGAGCATAGCACTGGCATATCCACGCAAGGTTGTCCAGTTAACCCTCACAGCCACAACAAGCCACCCCCGGATAGTCCAAAATGCAGCTCCGTGCAACCGCCCTGTCACAACACATGTGTCACCACTCGGCAAACCCTAGAGCCCGAGGGCACTGAACCCAGCTTAGTCACGCCACCGTGGCCAAGATGGCCCTCCACCATTCGCACACAGCTCCGATGTCTCCTGACATGCAGCAAGCGTGCACAAACTCAATCTTGGATGCAACCACAAAAAAAAACCAAGTAAATATCAATAGAAAAAAGCAGGACAGTGGAATGGCAGAAGGTGCTGCCGCTTAGCAGGCTGGTGTATTTGTCCAACATCTGGCTGTCCCCTTAAACACACACAGACACACAACACCATACATGAATGTTGATATGGAGTGATTTTGAAACATGTAATGCACACATGCAATCATGTCATGTGCAAAGGTTTGCACAGATGCCTGCCGACATAAACGTGACATAACGTGTGCACAGGGAGGACGGCGTCATATTCATCAAACCACCATGTGTTTGGCTCAAGTGTTGTGAGCCAGGCTGAAACCTAAATTAGGGATTAACCTATGTAAGGTACTACAAACATTTTTTAACATGAGTATATTATGTAGAGATCTTTGAGGTTTTCACTGCCCCCACAGTTTCTGTGAAAGATAATGTATTCCGCCATTGATTGATTTCTTTTTCATGCCTATGCAGAGCATCTTCTGCTTTGCTGTCTTATTTGGCCGATATGGCTATTTTCAGTGTTTGTGTGTGAGTGCGGTCCACTCTACCAACAGGGGGCTAATAGCTTGCTATTTGAGCGTCTTCATTTTGATTCGTGGCGTAGAGCCTGGTTGTTGCTTCTCTGAAGGAGAGCGTGCCGTCATGAAACCTAATTATCTATTCTCTATCAATTTTGCCTTGCTGTGTGCTCTGCTGTCTGTTGGCAGCACTTTCACACTCTCTTCCCCCACGCCAGCAGGCATATTGATGGAACCAAGCTTCTCCATATTGAGAAGAAGGATCTTGGCTTAGAGCTCTCGGAATGCATTGTGATGACCATCTTGATGCCTTTCTCTCCTTCGCTGTATTAGTCAGAAGTCCATTTTTCTTGCCCGCTAGATCCATGTATTTCTATCTCAGTTGTTTTGTACATTTTAATACAGTGTTGCTCTAGTGAAATACGTTAAAGGACAGATAGTAAATGTACCCTATTCAGGTTTACAGCAAAAAAGGCCATAACTTACACGTCAACAAGAATACTTCATGAAAGACACATTGATGCATGTTTCGTGTATTCATTCAAGCAAAGTTACCTTCTCCTATTTGGCTCACACTTACCTAGATGTCGTAATGTAACGCATTTTGCGCCTCTTCATCTATTTGCACTTGCCAAGTGGAATTCAGTCAGTATGCTTGTAAAGAGAAAGATACGCTTTCAAGAGTGGAAACATCAAAAGGTTTGCAGGTGACCAGGTATAAAGATACAACAGGTACTCTACATGAGATTTCAGTGGCTCTGTCCCACATTCAGTTTCTGTGTGTGTCTGTGAAAGAAGGCAGCAGGCATCAAAGAAAACAAAAAAAGCAGGGAAGACCTAGTGCCCGAGCTCAGGTTTTCCTTCTTCCGTGCCCACCGTTAGATCATACAACTGTGAGGAAGCTTGCTGTGGAAGCTCCTGTCGACGTAGACACAGCTTTTCTAGTCTACACCCACTCACAGCATTTTTTCACTGTAGACTGTATCGGTTAGATTCGGAATCCATTTTATCCCACTTTCCTTCCAGTTTGCCCTTTCAAATTGGCCATATCATGTTAACTGTCTTTCCAGGGAAATGAGGTGTAAGGCATGGGACATAGTTGGAAATACGTCATGCTTACAGTGTAAGTTTTATGATGCTTTCCACAAGCTATGGTGTTCACATGAAAATACATTTGTGGTTTTAAGGGCCAAAAGTTGTGCCAGAATGGTTTCACATCTCACTGGAGCTCTTGCAAGAGCTGCATGTTTTGTGTCGATCTTTTAGCCTCTGTTCTGATTGGAGGACTCTTGAGTGACTCGCTGCCAGGCCATTTGTAGGGTGTGGGTGTTCAACACAACTTTGCAGAAGACCTCAGAGCTTTTTTTTTAAAATATACAATATATACAGATCAAACCTAGATCTGCTTTATTGAATAATCAAGTAAAAAAAATTGAATCTCAGGTTCTACAATGTCAGCCTTTAAGTGTCTTAAAAATAACATTGTTAAAGTTCTCAATCGCTTCTTGGACAATCTGTGGTAAAATGCGGTAGAAAAATGGAAAACATTTTATTTTCACACAATTGTGTTGAATGACATATGAATCTGTTTGATTATTAAACAGCCCTGTGTTTCCCCATTTTTTCTTCGAGAAAATCTATAACTGTAGTTATAAATATAATATGTTTGCATATGCAAATTGTTCATCTTGATTTCATTTGTGATTTGATACACTGGAAAATTGCCAAACAAACTCTCTAATCTAAGACTTACAGAATTCCCCATTCTACCATTTATCTTGCTGATTTTTTGCAGTTGCTAAATTGTGACAGCACATGCTGCTTGCGTGTGCTCTGAAGACCCTCTCCGGCTGTCTGGAATCTATTTTGATTTGAAAACCACAGACATGAACTCTTTTCAACGCTATCTGCGCCCCCAAGGCTCGGAAACGCTTACCAAACACCTGGCCAAAACGAACAGGGAGTAAACATTTGCGCACAAATACACAAGAGTGATGGAGTGTACACTCCGTATCGTACACATGCTGGATCGATTAACATTATTGTGGCCGCAGAGCAAAATAGTTTGTGAGAGCACAACGTTTATTAGAGACATGTTTCACACTCCCCCAGAATTATTGTTCAGATGAAATCTACCCCAGTCTTTGGCTTAAATAGCAGTTTATCCCTGACTGTTTTTATTAATTGTGTGGTCAAAGGGCATGTAGGTGGAAGTTTCAAATACTTTCACAAAGAATGACACAGGCGGTGGTGTCCAGAGTGGAGGATCATAGTTTACAGTTTAACAGGCAGTTTTAGATGGCATACATTTTGACCTGACGGAGCAGGAAAACCACACCAAATATACAAATATATACTTTTATTGTGAAATACTGGATAGGATTCCCTCTTGAAACGAAAAACTATTCAAATGAAACAATCGGATGAAAATATGCACTGTAGGAGAATGCAAAGTAAAATGGACTTTTGCTGTTGCGTTAACAATGCCAGATTTAAATCCAGCCCACCCCCTTCCCCAATTAAAAATCTTCAAAGCTGCCAAAGACACTGCTATTAATAGAATGTGCATTTCCAATATAAATTGGTTTGGCAGACGGATAAAATAGCACCTTCATAGTGTGTGAAAAGCCAGACTCTGGTGTGGGAAGTGTGGTCCGGCACCTTGGTTGACTGTTATGGCCTTAGCTGACTTCCCCTCCATCGTATTTGAGGACGGCACAACCTGTGAATGTCTCGAGTGTGTGTGCGCACGCCTGTCTATCTCAGCGCTGGAGGGAGTGAGTCAATCACAGCGGCAGAAATCATCCCTGCGGGCGATCTGTCTCCACTCATGACAAGGCTCCTAAGGCACTTATCTTTCCCTCTCTGACTCATTCCATCCCTCTCTCACGGCTCCCCCTCCCTTGCCAACCCTAACCCTCCCTCCATTCCCTCCTCCTATTCTCTCCCGCTCTCCGTCTCCCTCCCACTGTTTGTCTCGTGCCCTGGCACCGCAATTAACTTCTCGTCATCAAAGGGTGTAATGAAAACGAATGCGCGATAGCGAGTCAGTCAGAGGTGGCAGAGCTGTGAGAGCGGGAAGATAAGAGGGATGAAGCCAGCGGAGCTGTGACTGAACACAGAGGTGTAGCATTGGCTCACAAACCCACTCATAATCTCATACACGTGTGCACGTTCCCCCCCCCCCCCCCCCTTCAAAATACACATTCTGTTAACACAATATCAAACACACACGCACACGCAGAGCTTATGCTCGCTCTCCATCGGTCTCGCATTCCTGTGAGTTGCAGACAGAAATAGAGAAAGAGAGGGATGATATCCCCCAGGAGATTTCTCTCTCCTCATTCCTTGTTTTAGTTCTCAACCCCTTTTCTCCCTTCACAGACCCACACGCACTTCTGCTCAGTCTCCCCTCCTCCTCCTCCTCCTCCTCCTTCTGTTTTTTTGAAGAACAAGAAATATTGTTGTACTGTGTAGAGAAGCTGCGCCGTCTGTATTGTCATTGTTGTTGGGGTTTTTTTTTTACTAACCCCCCAGTTCAGAGAGCCGTCAACTGTGACCGCTGTTGAAAGGATGTCAGGGAGACAGAAAGAAAGAAAGAGAGAGAGCTGGAGAGCGAGAGAGATTGAGACTTGGGGATGAAAGAGATGGTAAAAGAGGGAGGGGGGAGTTGTCGAGATGGAGGTCCCTACGGAGGGCAGAGGGAGTGATGGCATGCGCGTTTCTTTGTGCCCGAGCAAACGTAGCAACAGCGGCAGTGAGGGGAGGTGATGGAGAGCAAAATAGCTGAGGGTAAAAAAAAAAAAAACAGCTCAGGGGGAAATGAGAAAGGCCAAAGCTGCTAATTAACCGTGGCACTAACGCTCAATAACAGTGACATAATTGGCCCTGGTCAATGGTCCTGGTGGGGGAGCCTTCAGCCGTGCAATTCGGAGCTCACAAGTGCGTTTTGACAACACACGGCTATGAAATATGAAAAATCCTTAATGCAACACCGTGGATTACGTACTGGAATGGTTGTGTGGCAGGCTCCATTGGACAGTGAGATGTAAACCCAACCTGTTCCAGCTGGCTGCTCCCTACCGTATCGGCGCATTTTGAGGAAGTCAACCTGCACGTTTTCCACGAGCTACAGTCCTCATCAGCGTTGCTTCCAGGCATCTTTGAACAATAACATGTCCCGATTCACACTCTGCGTCTTAATCTTACCAACAAAACAATGAGAATCTTTTTCTTTCTTTTCTTCAATTTTGCTTCGGCGACTTGTTTTATCGATTTGTTTGTTTCAAACATACCACGAGCTTTACCCAGAGCCACACTACAGAAATCAAGGCTTGTGCTCCTAACTAGGAAAATTCTAATTGTGACTTTCCCCACCAGTGTGACTGCCATCCATGTTCCACTTTCACTGACCCCCAACTGTCAGCCCATTTTAGAAACAATGGGCCCCTACAGTGATAACTTCATGTTTTTTTGGGCTTTTTTTAATTAGTCTCGGGCTCCAGATTTCTGAGAAATGCTTGAAGTGACACTTAGCTGATGTTTAATGTTGGATAGGGAGGTAATGCAATATGCACCAGTGTTTCCCCTACCATTACCCCTACAGAGCCTTGCCCACCCGGGCCCTCCCCCCCCCCCCCCCCCCCCGAAATCCTCGGTGTTTATATAAAAAATTTATAAAACATAAAATAATAATAATATAAAGCGCCAAATCTCACTCACTCACTTTTCACATTAAGTTTCCTTTTCTACTGCGTTGCAATTTCCCCGAAGGGCGGCTATCCACTCCCCACACACAAACTCACGTGTGCTGACACCTAGACACAGAGCGGAGTGAAAAGACAGGAGAGAAATATCAAATGTATCAGGTTGGTCTGCTAGTCACAGGATGACAGGCTTTGACCGGACTTGGCTGTCAGAGAATAAATACTCCTCCTGGCTCTACAAGACAGATCTGGGTAAATCAATAAATGCATAAACACACCGATAAATAAATAAATGAAATAAAGTAAAAAGAGAATCATTAGGGAATTATTTAATTTTTTCTTTTGGTTTAGGAATGTTCTGCCGGCTATGTAGGCAACACAAACGGGGGGTCAGAAATATTGTTGCAGACATTTTTAACCATCAATGTGTTTGTGACATTGATATGAAAATCGGTTTGATTTAAAATATGTTCGGTGTGTCTGATTAGACTATTAAAAGCAAACACTACAAAAAGACACACAATAAAACACACACAAATAAAAGTGCTCGTCCAAGCAAAGTGGGTAGCTTATTGAAACGGACATTGCAATCAGCTGTCCAACAGGAGCAGGGCTGAGGCGGTGATGCTTTAGTTCGGGCAGGTAGTGGAGGCACAGGAGAAGCTTTGAGGAGGAAAGGTGGCGACAGGGACGTCCATCCGCTTATGCCTCAAACAGCTGGCTCTGCATTCTGCATGAAGGGGGAAGAAACAACGGCAAACCAAATGACAAGCATCCACTGTGATCAAAAGGACGATGGATTTTCTCACTGTGGATTTGCATTCACAGGCAGACTTGGGCTCTCGGGGCCCTCGGTGGCTTCACAGTAGGGCGCTGTTTTCAGATTGTCAAAAAGCCTCAGATGGAAGGTTTGAACTGCTCTCTGCCAAGTCATGTGTGAGCCTCATGTTTGCATCACTTTCGTTTGAAACATAAGGATATATCAATTTCAATATTTGTATTAGTTAGAATAGGAGAAAAATCTAATTAATTCAAATCAAACCAACACTGTGCCTGGTGGATACCGTTTGTCAAGTTGTTGGCTTTGTGCTCATCTTCTGTGCTTCCTCTCTGATTACCTGGCCGTTGACCTAGCTTCCCCATGCATATCCATGTGTGGCATCCATTTCAGTGAACGAATTGGTGTCAAACATCTCGCTCTCTCTCCTACTACCTAATCGATAGGGAATTCATGGTGTGGGCGGGTGTCATCTCTCCATCTGTGTCCCACTTGTCACATATCACAGAGTTGCCAGCCATCTGCCAATTTTTTTGTGCTCACCATTGTTGTTGTTTAGATTTATCACGCAGCTTGCACAGAAGCGGGTTACTCCTCCACGAAACACCAATGTATTTGCCTGTATCATAGATAGACATCTTGTTAACATTTACCACATCATAAGAGAGGCTCGTGCAAAATGCTTGTGAGGGATATTTTTTTAAAACTAGTGTTGAATTTATTAATATCATATAATATCAATATGATCATTCTTTTGAAGTGGCCTGTGTAATAGATCTGTGTTTGTTTGCTTCGATATACAGCTGATTAGTGCTTTTTTTTTTCCCCCAGACAGACGTCAGCGACGGAGATGACCCTTGTTTTGTCCATGAATCCTTTTTTGGACCCAGAAGGAGACCCGCCGCCCTCGGCATATCAGCCCATATGGGAATCGGAGCGCTGCAGTAAGACCTGCCTGTCCAACTCTTCCCCACCATGCAGCTCTGACGAGCAGTTTACACAAGGTACACACAACAAACACAGATGTTCATTCAATCATTTCTTTAAGTGTGGTTTCACCAGATGCTGTTCCTCAAAACAAGCTGAAGTGTTTGTATAGATTCAAGGAATAAAGTTCTGGTAGTGACTGAACACGTGGTATGGATTCTACTTATTTCATTAGGATGTTACCTATTGACCTCAAAATAAGAGGATTTTTGCATATGTACATTATGAAAACAAACGGTAATGTCTTATTTTATATCCAAGCTGTGGTATCATTAAATAGTCCCACAGTGTACTTGATTTATGGTTGTGTTTTCTCTCTCTGCAGAATCCCCCTGTCGGCGATTTCCTGATCATGTTTCAGTGTCCAGGATTGCATTTTTTAAAAGGAAGTTTGTCGATGATGATGAGCCTTCTTTCAGTTTCAGGACATACTGCCAGACTGTAAGTACTGGCTTTCTCATTTCAGAACGCACACCGTGTATTCTAAATGCCATATTGTATACGACTGTACTAGTATGAATACTAGTTTGTTTATAGGTACATTTTTAAGACAATCAAAGCTGTACATTCCTAACTCCAATGGACCAATTCTCTAGTCCTATTTCTTTGTTTCTTATTCATGAATGTTTGTTGATCGTCATGATAGACGTGTCCCTTGCATTTCGTTGAGGTAGGTCAAACGAAAACCAGGGGCTGCCATTTTTTTAAAGTTAGTAGATGGCAAGCCATTTTGCCTGAATACAAACTTTGTGCGTGCCGCATGGATTGAGCACTTGTGATGCAAACTAATTGATTAGTTCACATTGATCTAAAAGGATACCATCCTGTAGGTTGCGCCCGTTTTGGAGGAGCGTGCCCATGTGCTGCGTCTCTCTCTGGAGAAGATGAGATTCATTGACGACCCCGAGGCCTTCCTCCGGCGCTCTGTTCTCGTCAACAACCTCCTGCGGCGTCTGCGAGCTGAGATCCTTCTCCAGAGCACTGACTGGTGCTTCCCACCAAATGCAGCATTCGCAGCCGGCCCTTGTGTCCTCCCACCCGGTACGAACACCAATCACCAGGCACTCCACGGGCCAGTGCCCACCCGGATATGCTTAGGGCCCCAAGCCGGACCACCTTTCCGTAAGCGCTTCCGAATGGTCCGTGGAGGACATGGAGATCTTCGCCCCGACTGTGCCCAGACATGCTGCTGCATCTATGCAGCGGCAGCCACTGCAGGACACTACCTCCACCTTCCATTCTCCGTGTATGATGCAGCGCTCTCTGCCTGCCCGTCCGCACCGCACTCCTCCACATTTTTCCAGCTAGCTAGTCATAGTAAGTTAGGGCTGACAGTTGCTGTAGAGGACCATGACGACGAGGATGAAGATATTGAGGAAGAGGAGGAGGAGAATGAAGAAGACGAAGAGAGGGAAGAGGAGGAGGAGAATGAAGAAGACGAGGATGAAAGAACCCAAGCAGGGCCTTCTATTGTTAAAGACAAGCCAAGTCAGAAAAGGACTAGGACCTTGCTGGGTCATGCACACACAAGGACAGAGGAGGACACCTGCATGACAGATAGGGTAGAACAGGGGCAGGAGGGAGAGCAGCAGCAGCAGCAGCAGGAGGAGGAAGAAGAAGAAGAGGAGGAGGAGGAGGAGGAGGAGGAAGAGGAGCCGCTCGGAAAACCTTGTCAGTGGGTCTCAGAACGAGAGCTCCACAAGGTTGGCTTCTGGCACCGCAGGGCTCATAGACAGTGACTGTACTTTCTGAGAAATGACTGTCATTCTACATTTGTTAAAATGTAAGGACGACAACTGTCGTCTGTTAGTTGAAGATCATTCAGATGAAGTCATGTGTGAGCTACCTACACTATTGCCAAGTCAACTTCATTTTAGTGGTCAATTTAACTCTGTAACTTGTGTTGCAGTCAGATAAAAAAAAAAATAATAATCTTGGCCTTTTTTTGGCACTGGAAAAAATTGTCTAGAAATTAGGAAGGCTAAGGTCCCATTACGTATGGTTAAGCTTACTATTGCACTGTCTCCAAGACCATTTTCCATGCCCTAAAGCACAATACTAAAAGGTCTCGAGTGGGGCTGTATATTGGTGCAACGGTCTTGTTAAAAGACCCTAAACAAGCCTGTAAAACGAAGGGATGTGGATGCAGTGTGTGCTTCTGTATGTGTGTTTGCAAGATACGATGTAGCATTTAAAAAATCCGTTTCAAGCCGTTTTATTTTTGAACATATGTTACGTGTATGTATGTGTGCCCGACGTTGAGTTTCGACGCTGTCTCAGGCAACGGTGAGCGATTGTGCCGCGGCAGCGCCACAGTGTTTGCCCCTCACGTTGTTTCAAGAGACAACGATCGTAAACGTTGGAAATGTTCATCCACAATTTCAAGTGCCTTAGTGTTTTATAGATACATGTGTATTCGGTGTTAATGTTCTTGTTCTTGTTACTATCTTGCATTCCAAATGCATTTGACTAAAATTGGGCATGAAGTTAAATGCAGGGATGCTTTCAAACGTTGCCGACCTTTAAATCAAGCTTTTTTTTTTTCCTGTTTTTTTTGTAAAAAAAATGCATGTTTTCTAGCACTGTCTGTTAGGACAATGGACTCATGCAAAGCCGGTCTTCAAAGATAGATTGCAAGGCTTTCGGATGAGGCGTCTGCTCAGAATCTCATTCACATTTCTTTCATTCAAGGGGAGAAGGCTTACAGTGGTTTGGTCCGTCCGTTTGTTGATGAACGGTGAACCCCGCCCAAAAACAATTTGAATCTAAACGCGTCCAACAGGATTCGATATTTGATTTTAAGAAGATGTAAAGGTGCTATATATAATGTGTCTCGGTCCCAGACACAGAATGTTGTGGAAAGGAGGCTGGATGCAAACTATCAAACTATCACCGGGCTGTCCTCAGCTCAAGGCATCACTTACAGGGTTGGATTCTAAACTCACAAACTTTTCTTCCAGTTGGGAAAGTGAACGGCCTTTAATTCAACCATTGGCTATTCAGCAGTAGCAACATCTTACATATAGCTCCTTTTAATGTCCGCATTATAGCTGGATTTGGCCAATACAATTTCAGTACTTAGCAGTTTCGCTCGTATCCTCCCATTAAAACCATGTCAAGCAACATCATTAAGCGAGAAATACCCATTTTAATTGAGGTTGAGCTTTTATTCAATTGTCAGATGCCAGAAATGTTGCAAGCATTTTCTGTTTAGATCCGGTCATTAACGTTTATCGCCCAAAGCCTGTGCGCACAGACGCTTCCCCTTTGATAAGAAGACTGAGATCCCTTTCGTGTGTGTACAGTAAATATATACCTCCAGCTTCATGTTTACTATACAAACGTGGGAGAGACTTTAGACGTCATTTTAGCCAGCAAGAACGCAAAAAAGAATATCAGCCAAGGTGCTGAGCAACTCCTTTTAACTCTCGCGGTATTTTCCTGCCCCTTGTAGATTCACATCTGCGTTTCGCCGGCGTTTGTCTCGAGTCAAGCTCAGCGTGATGGGATCGCACTGGTCGAACCTTGTTAGCCTGTTTGGGTATACATTTGTTGGTATACGACACCGATCAGTCTAACTGGTAAGTAGTGTGTGTCATCTTCAAATAAGATGAGCCGCCTACCACACCTTGGACACGGATGCAGTTTATTTTTCATAAAAAAAAAAAAAACAATGAGAATACCAGAGCAGTTCTAATCTTCGTTCAGGAGCTCTTCTTTAATAACGGCATGATCAGTGGTTTCTTGTTTGATGGTGTGTGTGTTTGTTTGGCACCAGACTAGGGACCTCACACTGATGACAAACCAAAGGTGTTCAAATAGAAAGAAATATCTGTCGGTAATGATACGTTTTATTTATTTATTTGGTATTTCTTTTTTTTTTGTGACGCACTCTAAGGCCCAAGTCATTTGGACGGTCTCGGTTGGTTTGCTGGCTGGATTTATTCTTGCCTTTATTTTCTGATGTACAGTACTGACAATTTGCATCCCTAATGGCATCCACGACATCGGCGCGTCCGGCTCTACGCTATTTCATCTCAGTTCTCTGAAACCTGTGATTATCAGTGGTATTTTTAAAAGGAAAGAATTAGACAAAGCAATACCTGTAAAACTGCATTGTCTGTTATTGAAAACAACAAAGGAGCAGTTCTGCTCCGATAATTTCATGTGATGTTCTGTGACAAGTGTAAAGATCAGTAAAAGAAATGTTGAAACTACATCGCCATTTCCTCTTTTTCATTACAGCCACGCTGATTCTTGCGGCTCTCAGATGCAATGCAATCAGATATGTGTGTGTTTGGGTCTGCGTGTGCGAATCTGCTGCACGTTTGTGAATTCCTCTGTTATTGGCTTCCCTCCCCGTCCTGTCCGCTGTTCGGTGGAGTGCAGCGCTGCAGCTTATTGCACTCGCCAAATGTCTCTCAGGTGTCACTTTGCTTCTCGATTCTTGTTAATCTTCTTGACACTGCGCTCAGAGCAGTCACCTCCACACTCCTCCCCGCACTCGCTGTCATCTTTATTGTCCCTGCAACATTCACTTTTGTCGTAACATGAGACAGACCCTTCTGCCTGTATCGTACAACCCCGAGATAAGCCAGAGACAATTTGGAAATAGCCCCCCCCACCCATATTCTATCCACCAGCACAATGCAGTCAGCACTTACACAGCACTGTCATCCAGCAGCATTACTGGGCTTTAAGTTAAATGTTCTGTTGATCCATTAATAGTGCTCTCTCTCTCTGTGTGTGCGTGTGTGTGTGTGTGTGTGCCCTAATTGCTGGATTATTTCTAATACTGCGCAGGTTTTGTGTGGCAGTGCTTGAAAGCAGCTAAGCCGCTGTAGAGACACGCACACACGCGCACACACACAGTCGTGTGTGCTTGTAGGATGTAACGGTGTGAAAGTGGGGAGGTTAAATCACGGGTCAACATCCTGACAGCTCTGTTGTGAGGTGAGGACGGAAGATCGTCTTTTCACGACGCCTCTGCCGCAGGAGTGTATCCTGCCGCTCAGCCTGCCCCCATCTTCCTCTGCCTGTACTTGGGATCCCTCAGCATCACAGTCTCATATTCTTACCATGACTGACCTTTTAACCTATATACTGTTGGAAAAAGCAGCATAAAATTACACCAAACGGACTCGCTTGATATTCTATCCTCCTGCCCTGATCCAAATGTGTCCTAATTTGTAAAAGCCACTTAATTGGATTTTATTTTATTTAACACCGCTGATGTAGTCATAGTGACATTACATAGTATTTCAATAATGTTTTTTTTTTTTTGTTTTTTTTACATTTCAACGATTTAATATGTGGTTCGCTTTTATAAATTTGGCCTGTTTTTGTTAAAAGATGTATCAGAAGGGAGTAGTTGTTATGATCTGTCCATGTTGCGGGGTTCCAAGCCACAGCCCCGTAACCTGCATACGAGCACACCAGAAACTCCGCGACCATGCTTTTACTGCGACCAACAAATCTGTCACTGTTTTTTTTTTTTTTCTGGTGTTCGTCACGCTCTCCTTTATATTGACGCGCATTGGTGGTAGCGTTTTCGCCCCCCCCCCCCTCCGTCTTTTTTTGTGGTGGACGTGCTTGCTTGATTGGTTGACATCGGCACGTTCGCGGAGTCGCCAAGCTCAGGCAATGGATGCGAACAGGTGGCCATGATGACGCGGACACCGTCAAGGACCGAAGGAAGAGTTGTCACCCGTGGCATGCGGAACGAGGTACGTGTTGACATTGTGTCGTACACGTGTACATCGCGCTACATGTGTTCGGATTTATTTGTACGAGAGTGTTGGTTCTACCCCCCTCCCCGTAGTTTTCACAGCGTTCAGAAGGACACGCACAGGATTGCACCTGTGGGGAAGCCCTTCACCACGCTTGTGCCAACTCCAGCCCCGCAGGTTCCAGATAGCCTACCCTGACGTTCTACACCAGCCCGTGGATGAGTGCCCATGGCTAAGTCCGACAACCAGTGCCTGACCAAAGTTGACGGGTAAGACCATCTAAAGCTGTCAGCCCAGCAAATGTAGGTGGCACATTGAAAGTAAACAGAGCTAATGTGTCTCAAATATGTTTTTCTCAGAAGATTGCATTTGTGATGCATCTGAAGGCTACAGCCTTAGTGTTGTATGGACATGGTGTGAAAGAGCAACTAAGTATTTTTTTTATTTCACGAACCCTTAATTCCTGAACCCCAAAATTGCGAATGGTTAGCAAAATTAGGATCAGTGGTATTTTGTATCTTCTCAGTGTAAATGTCTGATGTGAGTGGTAATATTCCTAAGTAGAGGTCATAGGTGTCATTTACGCATTTTAAGTCCAGACTAAAGCGCATCAAGTCTATATAGGACAACCAGGTTAACGTCAGCCCAGCTTAAACAATTGCAAGCTCTTTATACCAAATCGGTCTACTTGTACTAGAACCAACAACATTTACTGGTGACCCTTTAAAGTTTGTAGGTTGGAAGATATTCTTTATGGCCCTCATTGGTAAGCATCATTTAGCTAATATATATATTACTCTAATATCAAATATAACTTTTTTTATACAATTTTTTTATACCATTTATCTATTATTTTTAAGCTATTTCACCCGTTATCAAAATACTTTTTAGCTGATGTGTTGTTGATGAACTTCATGCTCTTTCATTAGTTATTCCTCCAATGCAACACCAGGTATTCTGGTATAGAAATGATTTTTCATTTTCTGGAATAACAAATGTAGTCAAATTAAGTGAGGAATTCCACAATCTTTATCACATACCCCTTAGCAACTGAAGAAGTAGCCTCTGAGGTACAAGTGCTCTCGGTAAGAAATCCCTGTACTTATGTACACAACAGTAAATAATTACACACTTCCTGTATATAATTATTTAGTAAACACACGTTTACATAATTAACTGTTATCACAGAACAACATTATTTGTCTAATGACTCGGAGGACAGTAAAGATATGGAACATTTTTTGACATTGTGTTTGCGATGGTGCTCGCACGTGTATGTGTACATGTACTGCACGCTGTCTAGATGCAGAAAACAAGGTTTTTAAATTCTCTGCGTTTGTCCCTCTGTACCTAATGCAGACAGAGGGAGAGACACACATACACAGAAATTGCCAGGCTAGAGCTGAGGAGAGGAGAGCTGTCATTTGTCAACAAGGAACTTTGGCAGCTCACCGTTGCCATGGGAACTGGGTCTGTTGCTGAGGACTGGTTTTGCATCACAAGGTCCTCAAATTGGCTCCAAAGCCTCATAGGTCCTTCCCCTCCTCCACCCGCCTCACCTCCATCTCTTACTGCCTCAAATATATTGTTAGAGATCTCCACCATTTTTTTTTTTTTTTAACAGAAAGACAGACAGATAGATCGATCGACATGTAACTACAAAGATTTGCTGCCAAATAACGATGCTGTACATCATTTCATAGATCTTTGATGATACCAGATACATTTTATACTTGCGATCATAAATGCAGGCATATTGAATAACAAGCACCGACTACTGCAACAATGTGTCCTCTACACACACTTGCACATTGTTGTGCGTGGATTTTGATCCATGTCACTCCAACTCAAGACCATCAAATTGATCACCATAGGATTAATATGATTGAGCTCACATAACAACCGCAGCGCTCTGGTTTCTCAGTGGATATTTCTGGCTGTTATGTTATACAAGCAACAGATACAATGCATCACAGAAGGAGATCAGTCACATGGGATCCAGAGTAAGAGATGGATGAATCAGAATAGTCTTCATTGCCAAGGAATAGTGACATTACAAGGAAATCTTTTAGATGCGTTGGTGCAGTAAACATGTTCTTTGAGGCACTTGTTCCCTGAAAATGCTGCTGTCGTATGTTTCAGACTGTCGCTTTACCTCTTGCCCAAGGTCACAGATGTTATCAAAAGTTAAGATTAACTATTAATAGGTTCATTAGGCATCTTAATGCTGCCATGGGAATCAATACAGGAACATTCAGACCCTGTGACAACACTGTTTAAAGCAACTTTTGTTTGCTATTGGCTATATCTTGTATTGTGAGGCCGACTGAGCACCAAAGGAGCCAGGTGTGAGCTTTGTGAGTTATTGCTTGGTGTGGCGGCAGGCAGGCTGAGAGACCACACCCTGTCTGATGACTGATATCTTTGGCAAAAATTCACAAGTTTTCTGTCAACGCCCTGAATCACTCTCCTTGTTTCAGCTGGCGGCAGCAATGAGGCTTGACAGTCCTGAGAGAGAAAGAGGTTAAATATTGGAGGAGGAGAGATAATCGCCTGAGCGCATCCACAACATGTCCTCCTTTAACCTTGTTCTATATCTGTCCTGCCGCATCCCTGTTTTTTTTCCTCCATACCAACTGTACAACCCCTTGGGATCAGCTGATAAGCTACACATCTCTCCACCCATGGCCCACTGTCCTATTTCCTCAAGTCATGTTCTTCCTTGCTCTGCACCACGGTCACTTTAAGCTGTACAAAAATGACATAGAGGGATCGGGAGGGATGGGAAGAGGTCGCAACCTTGTGAGGCTGTCAGCTTTGATGCAAACCTGAAAGGCTTGCCCTGCTTGCACCGGACTTTATCACCTTCCAGTTATGACTTTAAAAATCTCAATCCTCCACCCCCTCACTTTTTCCGCGATCTTGGCTGCATTTATTATATGAGGCAAGCCAGGTCATCTGTGCCCGATTAATGCCAGTCCTGGTCTCTCGGCTTGCTGTCTGCTGAAACAAAGCCCAGTTTGACTCGGAATGCCGAGATTATGTGTTTTGCCGCGCATAGGAGTGGTGAAACCAAGCTTTATGACGCCTATTTAATAAACATACTATCCAGCATTAGCATTAAACATCTGCCTTTACCATTCATTGATCCACATAATTTAAATACAAAGCATGCAGGAATGTTGGCCAGGAATTTTACAGATAGCACATGTTTCATTTTTGTTTTGCTGGACTTATCAAAGATTTTTAAGGTCTGAATTATTACATCTGGTAAGCACACCGTGCAATAAGGTTCTAAGTTTCAAATCCAGTTTGGGCATTTTTTTGTGTCCCAAATTCATCTGGCGTTGACAAAAATAAGTTCATTTTCTGAATAAAATTCTGTTAGAATGCTGAGCTCTTGTCTGAATAGGCAAAAACGTCCTAGTTTTTGGGGACTTTTTTGTTGTTTGAAATGTGAAAAAAAACGCCTTACTTACGCCTGCCTTGTCTTCGGCCCAAAAATTCCCAATTGGGCAGGTGCGAAATAAAGTGAATAAAGTGTAAACGTCCTAGTTTTTGGGGACTTTTTTGTCATCCAAAATGTGAAAAAAAACGCCTTACTATAGCCTTACATTCGGCCCAAAAATGGCACATTTTCAAACATGTCGAAAACACTCGAAACTCGCACAGCAGCATTGGCAGGGCTTAAAAAAAGGGCAGGTGCGAAAATAAAGTGAAAAAAGTGTAAACGTCCTCGTTTTTGGGTACTTTTTTTACGTGTAAAATGTAAAAAAAAAGGCCTTACTATAGCCTTAGTTTCGGCCCAAAAATTCCCAATTTTCAAACATGTCGAAAACACTCGAAACTCGCACAGCAGCATTGTCAGGGCTTAAAAAAAGGACAGGTGTGAAAAGAAAGTGAAAAAAGTGTAAACGTCCTAGATTTTGGGGACTTTTTTGACGTCAAAAATGTGAAAAAAAACGCCTTACTATAGCCTCACCTTCGGCCCAAAAATGGCAAATTTTCAAACATGTTGAAAACACTCGAAACTCGCACTACAGCATCGGCAGGGCTTAAAAACAGGGCAGGTGCGAATTAAAGTGGAAAAAGTGTAAACGTCCTAGTTTTTGGGGACTTTTTTGTCGTCTAAAATGTGAAAAAAAACGCCTTACTATTGCCTTACCTTCCGCCCAAAAATTACCATGTTTCAAATATGTTGAAAACACTCGAAACTCGCACAGCAGCAAGGGCAGGGCTTAAAATAGGGCAGGTTTGAAAATAAAGTGAAAAAAGTGTAAATGTCCTAGTTTTTGGGGACTTTTTTGTCGTCCAAAATGTGAAAAAAAACGTCTTACTATAGCCTTACCTTCGGGCCGAAAATTCCCAATTTTCAAACATGTCGAAAACACTCGAAACTCGCACAGTGGCATCGGCAGGGATTAAAAACAGGGCAGGTGCAAAAATAAAGTG
>JAFBJU010000703.1:284441-369757 GCA_016785305.1 Colistium nudipinnis | reverse complement strand
ACTCGAAACTCGCACAGCAACATCGGCAGGGCTTAAAAATAGGGTAGGTGCGAAAATAAAGTGAAAAAAGTCAAAACTTCATCCTTTTTGGAGACTTTTTTTTCGTCCAAATGTCACAAAAAAAACGCCTTACTATAGCCTTACCTTCGGGCCAAAAACTCAAAATTTGCAAGTATGTCGAAAAAACTCGAAACTCGCACAGCAACATCGGCAGGGCTTAAAAATAGGGTAGGTGCAAAAATAAAGTGAAAAAAGTCAAAACTTCATAGTTTTTGGGGACTTTTCTTTCCTCCAAATCTGCCAAAAAAACGCCTTACTATATAGCCTTACCTTCGGGCCAAAAAGTCAAAATTTTCGAGTATGTTTAAAACACTCGAAACTCGCACAGCAACATCGGCAGGGCTTAAAAATACGGTAGGCGCGAAAATAAAGTGAAAAAAGTCAAAACTTCATAGTTTTTGGGGGCTTTTCTGTTGTCCAAATCTGCCAAAAAAAACACCTTAGTATAGCCTTACCTTCGGGCCAAAAAGTCAACATTTTCAAGTATGTCGAAAACATTCGAAACTCGGACAGTAGCATTTGCAGGGCTTAAAAATAGGATTGGTGCGAAAATAAAATGAAAAAAGTCAAAACTTCATAGTTTTTGAGGACTTTCTGTTGTCCAAATCTGCCAAAAAAACGCCTTACTATAGCCTTACCTTCGGGCCAAAAAGTCACAATTTTCAAGTATGTTGAAAACACTCCAAACTCGCACAGTAGAATTGGCAGGACCTAAAAATAGGATAGATGCGAAGATAAAGTTTAAACGTCATAGTATAGCATGTTGTCAAAAATTCTAAACTTAGTCAAAAACGCCGTACTATAGCCTTATGTCGGACAAAAAGTCAAACATTTCTACCACAGTAACATTGGCAGGGCTTAAAAACAGGGTATTTGCGAAAATAAAGTGGAAAAAAAAAAATCAAAAAATCAAACACTTGAAACATGCGTCATTGCGAAAATATATGGTGGAGGTAAAAAAATGTATAAAAAAGGGAAAAATGTCATCGTCTAGCATGTCATCAAAAATTTGACAAAAACTTCATAGTAAAGTATTTCTTTCAAAAATGTATAAAAAAATTAACACTTCAGACATGTACATTAATGTCAGAAGTGCAAAAATATATAGTGGATGTGAAAACATTTGAAAACATCGTAGTATAGTATATTGTCAAAAATGTTTACAAAAAACATCATAGCATAGTACAGTATGTCCTCAAAAATGTCAAGAACTGAAAAAAACTGAGCAACGCAACGTCAGAAATGCGAAAATATGTAGTTGAGGTGAAAAAAGTGAAAAACACCATAGTATAGTATGTCCTCCAAATTTTTTTCAAAAAGATCAAAAACTATAAAAACACGCAAAAACATGCAAAGCAATGTTAGAAATGTGAAAATATATAGTTGAAATTTAAAAAAAAAAGTGAGAAAAGTCATAATTTGACCAAAAACGTCAGTTATACAGTCCAAAAATTAAAATAAATAAATAATAATAATTAAAATGCTGATAATATGCACAACACCGTCAGAAATGCCAAATTATAAAGTTGAGTTAAAAAAAAGTTAAAAACTTAGTATACAATTAGTATAGAATGTCATCGAAATATGGCAAGAAAAAAAACAGAAATGTCTAAAATTTCCACATATATTTTGGATCAAAAATGCTATAAAAAGAAAATGGGAAAAATAGTCACTGATAGCATTTTGCCCAAAAATTGTCCAAAAACGTAATTGTTTTGTACAGTATATGTCCAAAATGTCATACAGGCGTCACAAACCTAACTGAGAGCTACTGGAATACGAGTAATATGAAGGGCTAATTGTTTGAGGACAGTATTGAACTTTTACCCCAAACAAGGTCAGAGTTCATATACACATAAAACATTTGTTCTTAAAACTATATATTCAATATTATCATTTTCAAATCGACATCAATGCAGGTATTCTGGTATTGAATAAAAAAAAACACACAATATAACTACATAGACATTTTTTAGACACATCTCCTTGGTGACAAGAACAATTGTAATAAACCATAGTGGACTAAAAATATAACCTGATTTAATATGGTGGAAAGCATAAATAATGGGAAAGGGCAGATTAGAATACAATAGAGCAGCAGCTCACTTGAGAAACAGGGAAAATCGTGTCACATTAATTTGTAAACGACGTTCCTCAGTGTCACACACCTGTTAGTCCCTCGGCAACACCGTTAGGCCACTGCACACCACAAGTGGCATCTCCCACACAATACACATACACCCAAAACAACCAACATTAGGCCTCACAAGGATAAAGATGAAATAAAAAATAATAATGAAAAAAAAAGAGGAAATAATTCACGTTAAAAAGACTTAACTTTCGCGCGGGTTAGAAAGCCTCCTCCGGAGTCTGAGCTTTGGCGCTGGTCCGACTTCTCCCGCACACAAACACACACGCTCATAGAGAGCCGGCGACGGTCCGGAGCTGATCGGCCCTTGTCCGCCGCTTCGCAAGGGGAGAACCGGGGCCACACTACTCATCCACGCTAGCCCCGCACCCCAGCTACCTGTCCTCACCGCCGGCCGTCCTAACCGGTTAACGCGCTTCTTTCCCCTTCGGCACCCCGCTTTCCTAACACAGGTGCGGCTACTTGCTCTGATTAGCGTCCCTGGCCGCTCTTTCCCACAAACACTTGCTCCATGACACTTTTTTTTAGGACGCGCCCTGCGGGCGACCAGGTGCCCGCGGGCACCGCGTTGGCCAAACACGTCATTGTGTAGTATGTCGGCCAAAATGTGGAGGAGATAGTGACCCAGAAACAGCGGAAGTACGTAATAAAAAAAAAATATTTATATATATAAAAATAATAATCATAATCATCATCATCACAAAGGAAACAGAAAAACACTCAGTGTGAGTGCTGAGGGTCATCATTCACACTAAAAGGAGTGACATCAAAAAATACAGATGTCAGATATGTGTTTCTATCTCTCACCCTGATGTCTTCCAGTTTGTACTCCACCATGCTCTCCGTCAGCGCCACGTATGACCACTCAGCATGGGCTCCACTCTGGCTGCTCTGACTGTTCGGCCTGACGACCACCACAAAGAACACAATCTTCTCTGACAGTTTACTGAAGCTGTTGTCGAAACAGAGCTCATAGTCACCATCCTCTGTAGGAGCCACCCTGCAGACGAAAAGCAGTATGAGATGTTGCACGCATGACATTCGCTCTCAACGGCAACACAGTAGAAACGTTTTTTTTTTTTTTTTTCATGTTAAGACACAAACGTATTGTGATGTGATTAAGTTTGTTGTTGTTGTTGTTGTTTTCACATTTAGTCAGGTATTCTGGGAACTTTTGAGCGCTACCTTAGTGCTTGTTTCCACTTTCAAGAGGATTGGATGAAAAGAATAAAGAAACAAATAAGACGAGGCCTATTTCAGGGACTGAGCATCCCATTGAAATTAAGTGCTGGCTGGAAAACATTCAGAAGGCTCACATGTGGATGCTGTTCGATTTCCTGAAGTCAGAGATCAGACTGTGTCCACTGGGTGAGATGAGGTCAAATCCAACATCCATACCGGACCCGGCTATGACCTGTACATAACATAGAGTCCGAGGTCATGCGCAATGATCAGGTGACTCCGAACTCAACTGCGTTTTCATTTCACACAAGCAGCTCACATCTGAGGGGTTAATCAGGCTATGTGAGAAATGTCTGTCTGAAATTACAATTAAAGCCCTGGTAGTTCCTTCGGAAGCATCATGGCTCACATAATCACATCACTGTGATAATAAAAGAACTGTATGGGCACGTGGATGGAAACACAACATGTTGCAATTCTAACCTCATGACCGTGAAACAACTTCAGCACCACAACAACAAGTCTAAAACTCACTATATTTGTATATTAGATTTACTCGGATTTATTTTGTCGCACAAAACAACATCATCTTATAAGTACAGCAAATGTGTACTCATTCTTAATGGATGTTGAATCGTTTTTTTTTAAACATAACATTGGCGCTGCAGGTGGAAAGAGATGAGTACGTTTGAATTTCTCTTCTTCTTTTCCTCATCTCAGGTGCCTTAAGAGATAAGGTCTCTTATCTCTCCGTGTGCAGGACCAAAGTCCATGGCCAGTTCACTTGATTTTCAGTTAGACGTGATTCCCCAAGTTTAACTAACAACATCACACTGTGAAGGCAAACAACAATGAAAGATAGAAAGAAGAATTATATTTACCTGGTATTCAAGTTCCATGCTGTCATTACTCGCTGCCGTTTGATAAAAACACTCGGTGCTGCCGGCGGGTAACAGAAATGTGAATTCCATGTCTTTGCTTGGCCCAAAAGCTAAAGTCAAGTCCACAGCCAGGAGGAAATAAGTCACAAAACAGAGCCGTGCAGACACAGCCATCATTCTCCTGTCACTGTGCATATCTCAATTCAATCTGCTGTATCAACCTTTCGTGTTTCACACTTTGCCTGTAAGTGCTCTCTCTCTCTCTCATACTCCAACAGCTGTGGAAGAGCCTGATAGGGGCTGGTTCCTTGATCAAAGCATGATCAAGAATGAATGACTGGAGCCACTATCGGTGCGATAGTGTGAACGAGTAGAGCGCTGCACTCTGCACGTGCAAAACTGCGAGGCAGAGGGAGGTGCGGTTCGCTCCGTTTAGACCTGCAGGCTACAAAGGCCTGCGCGGTCACATATGTGCTTTCTCGTTTCATTCAAGGTTTCTTAAAGTTGTTATTCCATCTTTATCAACAGGTTTCCCCTGTATAATTTACCTCAAACAAATATTGTATTTGTCATGCCCTGTTAAGTACTGTAGGTGGAGCAGTGGAAAAAAGCAGACGGCCAGCATAGCATTGATGAAACCAAGGGGCTTGCAAGTCACATCATTTTCATCATCACATCACTGAACGTTGCGTCACGCCACGTCAGGTCAGGCTTATTCCATTTCTTTTGTTTCTTATAAAAGTCACCAATTATTTATTTAATTTCACCTGAAGTTTAGGAGCCGGACATCCCGCGTATCCTGTCAACCAGAAGAACAGTGAGTAATGATCCATTTTGCTGCTCTGTGTGTGCATTGGTATGTTCAAGCCCACCGGCTGGGTGTGAGTGTGGCGTAAGTGTATACAATGGGGAAAAAGCATCAAGGTAGATCAAATAATTTGCTGAAAGCCATTGAACGCTACAAGAACACGTGTCGAGGTGTTGAAATATCTCAACACAGCTACAGTAAAGTGAGGGGGTTGTATTGGTGGAATGTGTCTCCCACCTATCGCCTCCCTCCACTCCACCTGCATCGCAACTGGTTGCTTGTCAGGCTCTGCAGTTGCATTTGAATCCTTACCATCTACGACAGAATCATTTTCACATTTGCACTCGCTGGCTGCTTACAGGTGGAACCTCTGGCCTCTGCGGTGAAAGTTCACATTTCTTTTTTTGAGCCTGTTCTTACTCTGACTACTCGAGAGCCTTCTTCTCTTGAACCAACCACATGTGAGCCCACCCATTTTGCTGCCTCTTCACACTTTAGCATCTCACACCTCCGTTTGTGTCTGGACACCTTCCCAAAAGCGACACGGTCTGCCGACTTCGGGAGGACCTTTCCAAACAGACTCGTTTGTTCAGCCACAGGAAGAGCACCGTAGGTATGAACAAGGATGGGCATCCCTCTGTGTCCGTGGTGGACAGCCATGCCACGCGCCCTCCAATACCTCCCAGGCTGAGCCGAGGGCAGCAGTGCGGAGGGGCCGCTCAGACCCTGTTGTTCCTGCTGATGAGCGTGGCGTTGTGTTGCATCGCCATTGAAGCCTGCTTCATCTACCGCCTCTACCGATCTGAATCTGTGAGTATCAGCTCACTCTCTGAGTCTACACCTGCCTATAGTACTTTTGTTTCCCCCCCCCCTCTCATTTCGTCCTGCGATTTCACTGATTGTTTTTGGTTTGGTTTCATGGTGCTCTTAAAGAGCTCCCATAATTCTCTCACTTTAAGTTTTTTCTTACTTTTAGCAGTTTTTCCTCTTAGTTAGTTGTCTATCTCAAAAAACCCCCCCAATTAAAATGTTTTTTGTATATTTTCCATGCAAAATGTAATTACTCTTTGAAATGTAATAAATGTTTTATCGAGCTCCAAAGTTGAGACATAGATAGCAAAATATTCAAATTTATGAATGTGGAACTTCAGTGGATTTCATGCAATACGCATTAGTGATCCGAAAGTTACTTTAGAAATGTAAAATATTGATGTACTCATAACTTTGAGGTATGAATTTCAAAGGGTCATATTACTAACTACTTTGCTGCCATGCTTCTTTTTTTAGTGTCCCTTGCTAGTCTGCTGATGCTCTGTGCGAGGGCGGCAGTCGTGGGGGGGGAGGGGGGCGGTGTGCTTTTGAGGACATGCACATACAACTCAAATAGGGGATGTGAAGGAAAGGAAGTGGTCTATTTCCTGTGACAGTAGTGTGATCTACCTTTTGCTAAATACCAGAAACACAGTCCAGTGCTTCTTTGTAATGTGGAAAGATCAAACCTTAGATAAGAAAAAAAATGTCATCCTTCAACACATTTTAGGATGGGGAGAACTTCATAAATATCTTCTTGCCTTTTTTTAAAACTTTGTTGCTCATCTGAATCAAGACTGCCTCACTCACAAACACACGTACACACTAAATTATAAGGTGAATTACTTTTATTTGCATTTCAGATGGCCACAATGACATCCTCTGCGCTTATTGGAGGTATGTATCAGATTTTTTTCTCAGATCATCAATATCTACAGTTGCTTAATCCACATTCAAGAAATTGTGTCTGGTTCTCACACAGGTGAAGATGTGACGTATCCCACTGAATGGCCCACCAGTTATATTCCTCCTTCCAAACCAGTTGCCCAGCTGACCGGTAAGACCAATATGAATTAACATTACAATCCAGAAAATGAGTGCAGTTTTTAGAAGAGTGAGGTGTCAATGTCTTCTAAATTGTGATTTTTGTCTGCATTTTTCTTTCTCAAAGATGGACAGGATGTAAAACACAGACAACAAATCATGGCCTGGAGCATGCATGCAGATCCGCTCCTCTATCAAATGGACTACACAGACGGAAGGCTTATCATTCAGAAAGAGGGTTATTACTATGTCTATTCGAAGGTTTATTTCTCAGAAGGCGGCATATTTCGCCACAGCGTCGACATGCATACTGAAAAGTATGGTGGAGGTATTACCCTTCTAAATTCCATGAATTTCTCACCCATCTCAAGCAAAGCTCTATCTAACAGTTATCTGGGAGGGGTGTTTCACCTTGACAAACACAGTGCTCTTTATGTGACAGTCAGCAACACCACAAAGATCCAGCGACACAAATCCTACGAGAACATCTTCGGCGCATTTATGATATAAGCATCCCATGAAAACTTTGACACGCCTTTTCATTTCCATATTGCTACTATGCCATCATGCTAAGATCAAAAACATACAGACTGTAACCTTACTGTAAACCGTATTCCTTTTCTGTCTTGCTGTGTATGTACACTATTTAATTTTTCTTTCATTGCCAGAGAGAATGACAAAGCTTATTTGATTATGCTGTATTTATGTTCACAAATGTCTACAAAAATAAAGAGATAAATAGATCACGATTAACAAGGCTGCTAGTTTCTCAAGCTTTGTGATAAGTGATAAGATAATCTAGAATACAACACGTGGGTTCTGCACACATTTACCATAATGCTGTATGATTTCAATTCATCAGAGTGGTGACAAGCATGCACACTTGTCCTGTGCAAAAGCCTCATACCTCTTTGTAGCTTTTTTTTGGTTTGTTTTGCAGTCAGTTCATGCAGTCGGCGTCGCACTTTCCCTGGTGCACTTTCATTTTGACTGCATCTGTTTGAAGACAACACCCACAGGTTTGTATATTTGTAAACTAAGGAGGAAATACCAGTGTGGGCTGAGAGGGTAGGTGTGGTGGGGGACCGGAGCAGCAGATTACCTGACTCACTTTCCAACCTCAGAACTGGAGCGCTATGACCTGTGAGACCATACTGTAGTGTGTGTGTTTGTGTGTGTACAAGTATACAGTGCAAGTCGATGTGTTGCTTGACTGAAACCCAAAGGCCTTTACACCAGCGGCGTGCGGCGAGTGAACATTTTTAAAACTGCGGCGGTAACTACAGTCCAGAGCTTTGTGATATTTACTCTGAATGCATAAGCAAACGTATCGTCTGTCAACTGTCATGGGGTGGACTCCGATTTTTATTTTATTTTTCTAATACAATTTATACTTACATGTGAGTCATCACCTTCCAGCGCTGGCCGTTTCCGTCTTGTTTGAGAAGCTGTAGTGGCAGAGGATGTGCCGTATCAGCTGTTTAGTTGGGTTTCTTTCAGTTAGTTTCCTCTCAGCATTACACTCTGGTCTAGACGTGAGTTGGACGGAGAAGCTGTGTGTGGGGCAAGAAAAATCTGATCTGTTAATGCGTTCATGGATCTCCAACAGATCATTCGCAATTCCAGTCATTTATTCTGTATTAAATCGGCAAGGCTGCTTCATCAGATATTAAGCGTCTGAATCACTTCTTTGCCTTCACTTTACATAAAAAAAACTATAAGTAATGCTCAAAGCATCACTTAAAGCAAATCAAAAGGGAAAGAGGTGGTTGTGGTACACAGCTAAATGCTGTCCCCCTGTGTTGGTCTCTCAATCAGGTACAGAGCAGTGGAGGGCTGACATGGGAATGATCTTTCAAACAAGGAACTTTTTTTTTTTTTGAAGAAATGCGGTCTCGATTAAAAATGTGTTTCATTTATGTCACCACTCTCGTTTGTCTGACAACGCACGCAAGATGTCTGGGTGTAGATGATGGAAAGAGGTGGTGAGAGTTTAGCATGCTGCGCATCTTCATACATGTGGATACACAACTTTCGCATGTCTGTGGAAAGCAAGGGCAGTGGAAAGCAAGGGCAGGAACAAACCAACCCATACAGATTTTTCTAATAGATGAGACAGAGTGGGCGGTAATGGTTATTTCTGTAATTCAACATGTTCTGACTGTAATCAAAAGCTTCAGCAGCACCTAATTCTGCATGTGGTGAGAGATAAGGGACTCGGTAGCTGAGGTTTAGGGGAAAAAAACGAAACATTTTCAGATAAAACCTCTGTAACTTGGAAAATATGCATCTCTGCTGAGATGATTAATTCATTTATGAATTCATTTTCCGAAACCTTTCTTTTTTTTTAAATTGTCTATCTACTGTTGTGGTTCAAATCATTTGATCGACGTTTTTGGCAAAATGTGGAGGGCATATTCTTCGAAAGCATACATACCGCTCAGTTTCACCTTTCATTCTTGAACATTACTCACAGTCCGAGACATTACTATGTCAAAACACTCAAGGCTCAACCAACACATAACACTATATTAACACCCAACAAATCTGAATGGATCTCATGTAAAATAATCAAAAAATAGACTGAAGAAATACATAGCTGAAATAAAAAACAGCTTTAATTGGCACATGTGGTCATATCAGTAAATATTTTGATGATGACAGAAATAAAAACATGTTTTAAAGGTTCTCATTATTTGCACTATTGCATCAGTATAGACACACAAGCAACACCTGAAAGTCATTGAAAAAAATGCTTAAATGAATTAAATAAAAACTTTAACACACCAAGGCACATGATTTCAAATGTCATAATGTGTGGTACTAGTAGTGAGGAAAGATCAAAGGTTATTTAGTTAGTCAAGTCATTTCATTTGAAATGTAGCTCATGATAATATAAAAGTAATAAAATGTAATAAATAACTTCCTTACACAATAATAGGTCCAAACAAATATTATTATTAATAAGTAGAAATTCAAAACTGATTAAAAGTACTTTTCAGCTGTAACATTTTGAAACATGTCATTGCAATGATTACTATTTAAAATCGGTTATAAAATAAATATGAATTATGTATACCATGTGTATGCTACACAGTGACACACATTGTTACATAGTAACATATGTTCATTTTATTATGAAATTATTAGCTGTATTGTCTAAAGAGTGTACATACCTGTATACTGGATGTGTTTTACTTACAAATAATAAATAAATACAACATAAATATGTCATTTACACAGTCCAAAACTTATCAAGAAATCAACCAGCAAGTAGTCAGCATGAACTGTCTGGCCACAAAAATGTGGTTTTCTGCCAGAAGATGCACTTCAAAATCAAATGTTAACTGATCCAACTGCATATTTTAAATGTAATGTACCTTCTACAATAATAATGTAATTTAACCTATCACGTAGGACGGGTTCACTCATTATACTAGGGTCAGGGACTATTTTAGATTCAATGACAACAGTCCAACTCTGCTTTTTCAATCTGTGCCCTATGAAAAACCCTAAACATCCGGTATACCGTTGTTGTTACTCCAGTCATTTAATAGATGAGTTTTAAAGTGGGATCTTTAAAGCATTTTAAACAGAGAAACAGATTTGTAGTGACATTGTCAAAGCAGGACCTATTCTGAAGTTCCCATACGGTAGAGTGACTTTAATAATGTGTCATTAAATCAATGTTAATTCTGTTGGGTTGGATTTTTCCTCCGAGCAGACCATCTAAAGTCAGGGGTCACGTCCTGAATCCAGTCGTTTTCATTTATTCTATGACTGATGGAGGATAAGTCTGTTTGGTAACAAGAGCAATAACTTGCATTGGGTCCTGTGGGGCTGGAGCCCTTGGAATACGGTTTAGAACAGATGAACTGTATCAGAGGCTGTCTCTAAGATTTGACCATGTAGATAATGTCCAAGTGAGTAACAGATTCTGTGTTGTTAACACAGGTTCTCGGGTTGATGGTGACTTCCAGGGTTCCTCCAGCAGACAGCTCCTCGACCTTGCCAAGTGGGCCTGTGCTGCATGACTCTCTATTAATCCAACCCTGCAGCAGGACTTCTTCATTCCACTTCACACTGACTGTGGGCAATGGCTCCTCTTCACATGAACATAGAGTCACTTGAAGATTTAGAAAGTAATAGCCATCCTTCTTTACAGTCAAAACCTCTCCGTCTGAGATCGGTCTTGTATCAGGATTCTTTGCCAACCATTTAATTCTTTTTGCATCTGTGGGTGACAGAAAAGGATGTTATTAGATCTGGATTCCTCTTTTTTGAACTGTATTCTAAATAGTCAGCGTCGAGCGATCATGTCATATAAAGTAACAATGTGTATCAACACATTGTTACAAGGCTTTCAATATGTTCCATAATTGGCACAGAAATCATTAAAATGGGAAGGTTTTATCTTCTGTGGCCTCACCACCATCAGCGGCCTGAAAGGTCAGCATTTTCCCTTTGCCCAACAGAAGCCCATGCTCCGAGGGAAACTGCTGAAAGGGAAAGAGCTCTATCAGTCTCATAAATTCAACCAGTATGGCTCTATGACACACAGACTAGCAACCGAGAGATTGTTTTTTTAACATGGTGACAAGACAAGCATCTTGATGTAAACGGAATACGGAATAGATCATGCACATGTTCAGAGAGAAAATAAGCACAACAGTTCAGCTTGGTGGCATTTCCCCGAATGGGGCAATGACGTCACTATGCTTCCTCCAAGAGATGAGGACAGTGGTTAGACAGTGCTGACATGAGAAAAACTCCAAGTAGTAATGTGGAACTGATCTGAGATAGAATCTCAGGAACACCGGGTTTGCCAAGATGTAAAAAATAAAGAATACAATGGCATCTTATTCACTAAGAACATTTGGATTAATAATATAGACAACATGCAAGTCAACAGCTCTGTCAAGGTAACTGTCTTACCGAAGGTGCGTTGTTTGGTTGGAATTGCATGGTGCGGTCTGGTGCTACAGTAACACTGTCCCGAGACTGCAGAGTAGAACATAACAAATGTTAGAAGGGAGCTCTCTCAGGTGAATAAAGAGTGAATAAAGAGAAGGCGTATTAAACCTCAACTTCTCTAAATATTGTTTTATTTCATTAGTTTGTAAGTGTTTTTGGTCTGGTAGTCACCCATAATGCTCATCTCTTAGTTTCCATAAAATGACACCAGTAATGCTCAATTATTGTTCTGCATTTTATCATCATCTCTGGGAAATGGATAGCTCTAAAATGAAAATAACAGATTTCTTTAAGCAGCTCTAGACCACAGGCAGAGGTGTCTTTCTCACCCCCTGTGCTCCTATCAAAACCACAAGAAAGAACCAGGTGCTGTATTTTAACAAAAGCAGGACTCGCATTAATCTTCTTTACTCTACACGATTTTACTCATTCAAACGTGTGTGCATTGAAAGTTCACAGAATCAAGAAACATCTGTAAATCGAGTGTCTCACCACGCCATGCTGTCCAGTTGCGAAGTAGATGCTGATGAATACAACTTGGGTAATGAAGAGGATGGTGGTCCAAAGCAAGAGGACATAGAGTAGGGAATGCTGGGTACGCTGTGGCATCGTCCGTTTGACAGCAGTGCGCAGAGATACCTGAGCCTGGAGAGAGCAGGAAGAAGAGCTGACGATTGTACAGGAGTTTCCTCTGCAGTGCACCAAAGCAAGTGCGTGTACGTTTGCTTCCTGAGCTCTGTGTGTGGATGTTTTGTTGTTTTAAATATCTACAGCACAAAGAGGAATTCAGGTGGTACTTTCCCTGTATGTGACTGAGGGCCAACATTGGAGTCCCAGATTGAACGTAACTACATCTTGGGACTGGCCCTTTTTGTCCTACTCACAATCACTCAGACAAAAAGAAGGAACAAGGGAGAAAGGGAAGGAAGGAAGAACTTCGACATAGTTTTGTTTCAAAATGAATCATTCAGCATATTATTAATGTTAATACCTTGTAAAAATGTGTGTTCCCGTATGATCCATTATATCACTCGACTAGATTATTGACATTATACATGGTATAACACAAGTCCTTAATATTCTTAATATTAACAAAAAAATCAAATGAGAGGTCATGGGCATTCATGGGCACATTTATGGCATATAATACAGTATATCCAAAGAGGGGACTGGCCTGTGATGGCAAACATGCAAATGCATAGGAATTTACAATCTTTTCAGCAATGTCTGTAAATACATTCTGCATTTGAGGATGAAGGCCATTCCCAAAGCAAGTGCATTGACCCTAAATCAATAATATTTTCCATTGAGAGGCACAGAGAAACCCTTGATAACAAATACATTAAAATGGCCTTTGAGCCAACATTGGGGGGGATGATACTTGCTATACTGGACTTAACTAATAGTAGAGAGACTGACAAGACGTATCAATGAAAGATGGAACACCTGATTTTTCTGAGGGTGCATAATCACTGTGACTCCATTTTAGCTACACTTACTATTGATTTAAAAAATATTTTGATATACTTTGATTTGCTCACCATAAACTGATGAGTCACAGCCATCTAGTGGAGGTAAGTCCATAATGCACAAAATCGTTGGATGTAACGGCTATAACGATTTGCAATATTTTCCATCCCAAAAGATATGTTTAACTTTGACATGGTATTATCCTTCCTTTCATAAAAAAAATATAAAATGATATATTTTATTTTAACACTAAAGAAAATGCTAATGACTTACTTGTTTTGCTTCCTATGTTTGAAAATGTTTTGCATACATTATACAGAATATTTAAACACACATAGCCTGAACGATTACTCAAGATAAATTGATTGTTAGTAATTCATGTTCATTAATGCAGCTTTTATGGTTTGGACATAAAGCTGCTATGTCTATGGCATTACAGCAGGTGGCAGTACACCTCAGGTCTAACAAGGCATGCGCACAGGATTTGCTCATTGTGAAATCAAATGGCCCACATGCAACTCATCTATTGATTAAAAAAGTGCATTTCATGCGAATGTATCATACGTTTCCTGAGGGAAAGGGGGAGTGTTCGGATACTGTTTGGTAGTTATTGTCTTGTGAATTGGGCAGACATTCAAACAGAATAAGTCAATCCTGTGGAAAAATCAATAGGCTGGACAGTGCTGCACGTATACGTACACTGATGGAACAATAATGATTTTCTTTTAAAATATGTTTTCGATAGACACCCTTACGGAAAGCAAACTACTTTCAGTTTTAAATTATTTTCAATAACTACGGCGGGGGCTACATGTTGTACAATTGTTACATTAAATATTTGTCTCTTGGAAATCCTCTCTAGGCCTAGAAAAAAAAAACGTTCCATAGATCTTTTATCAGTGTGGACTGTGAATGCGGGAGGTTTCCTAACACGTGGTGTGGGACAGTGGGACGGAACAGGAGAGGTGTCCGTGGGCAGGACCTCTCACTGCACAGGCGATCGAACGTGTTTTAAACTCGCTTCACATCGACTCTGTCGCTTTCACAACTGTCAATCGCCACCGAATAACACCGGAAATAACATTATTATTTCCCCCGGCAGCTCCGGCACTACTGAACAGGGAGCTTTACTTTGAAAGTTTAACCCCGCTCTGGTTGCCAGGCGTGCGCGCTTGACGCGCGTGTGAACGCTGGGAAGTGTGCAGGAGGTTCTGGGAGCAGATAAGTGCCCCAACCAGCTCCCACTACAGAGTCTGTTGACAGGTTAAACTGGGTGGAAGATTACTCTCTGTTTGTTCCAATTAGCTCCCACTTTTTCTTTCCTCTTCTTTATTCTCAGCACGTTTGGTTTTTTTCATGACAGGCGCGGAACGGCCCGTCAGCGTGCGGCTGTCTGGTGCGTGTGAGCGGGCTCTGCTGCTGTCAAACCCTCGCTGACATGGATCTGTCGCATCGTGGACGGACGGAGTGAAACGTTGGCGAACTTTGCGCTCTCGAGCTGCCAATAGACGGATAACGTTTTTTTGCTTTGCTTTTTACTCGCGATAGTCGCCGCTAACTTGTTTTTCGCGAAAGGACATGCAAAAGTTCAACTCCACGGGCACTCACAGCAACACGCTGCCCCGGGACGCCGAGCTCCAGCTGCGCTTAGCGGACGGCGCAGGAGCCGGGGAGGGGATGGAGAACGGCGCCGGGAGGCACTTCCTCAGCCAGCGCGAGGAGGAGAGCTCGTTCTGCACCAAGAGGAAGATGCTGGTGTGTTTGGACCTCATGTGTCTCTGTGTTGGTAAGAGTCATTACACTCGACGCCACGATCACTTGTTGCTTTTTAAAACGTTGGGGTCGTGTGAGAGGACGTCAGGGCTTGCTGGTTTCGGGCTTGTTATTTGTCCATGTCACGCATGTTAACATCAGCTTTGTGAAATCGAATCGATGGGGGCTGTCGGCAGGGAAACATCACATTGGATGGGGAGTTGTTAAAAGCGAACGAAGCTGCTGAGCAGTTTTCCAGAAGTCAAAGGGGGAAACGTTCAAATCCAGCCCCCCCCCCCGACCCCCCCATGCACGTGGGGGTGGGATAGAGGGAGAGGGAGGGAGTGTGTGTGTGTGTGGACTAAAAAAATCAAATGAGAGGGGGGGGGGGGGGGGGGGGTTGTTGGCAGGAGGAGCAGTGTTGTCCCGGGAATTCATCTGTTCCCATGGAAACCCCCCTGAGTTCCCGGGAGAAGAACGTGGGAATTCTGATAGAAAACAAGCTCCCTGCTCCCTCTGTTTTTCTCTTAGTGCCTAAGCCTCGTTCACTGCAGGATTTTTGAATGTCAGAGCTCAGCCGGAAACTCGGCAACAGTTTTTTAGGTTAAGAACATACGGACAACTTAGGGGACAGCGACTTAAACATAAAAAGCAGTGGTCAAAATGTGTGTCTCTGCAAGGACCTGAAATATATAAATGTGTAATCCAATAGGTTACTCATTACCGCTATAACATGCAGAAGAATGACTTCTAGATACATACAGTCCAAATTCTTGATTTGTCACCAATTCTGAACCACTCAAATATTGCATGAAATTAAATAGCGATTGAGTAACAGTTATATTTGTATTCTATTACTTAAGTATCCAAAAACTATCAACAGATGTTAAAGGACTATGCAGTGTCAAAGGAATAATACACCAACATGCGGGCAGTGAGAAACTCATTATTTTGTTTAGTTTAAATGACAGCTATGTGGCCATGAGATTATTCCGTTGTTTTATATTGCACGTGTGCTTTCACACATCTGCAGCTAATGGGAGAAAAAAAAGCAATATTACCTATGTGCATTATAGTCCGATAACATGGTACTACACCTGTGAGGTTCGAGTACATCATATTTTCAATTTGTACTTGAGAAAATTAACTTAATTATTTTCCATCTCTGTTCAGTCCACTGGGAAATCATAGGAAGTCTTCTGAAGGTCAGCGAAGGGAGATACTTAGTGAAGAGGGAGACAAAATATAATGTTTCCAGTTTCATATCGTCATCTCACATGACTACGATAGGGAAGGGAGCAATCGCGATGTGCGACCGGGAGGTTATTTGGTCCTGCAGTACGAGGGAGGCGGAACCCGTCTAGGCAGACCGACAGGTCTCAGTCTCATTGGCAGTTTAAGAATGGAAAGTTTGGCACACAAAACAGCAATGTGAGGCGGTTATTTTCTTCACCCCTGCAGGTAGGCTATTAGTTGTGCGCCCATATTTCTCAGCAGATTTGTTCTGTGTTTAGGAAGTGGTTACTGACCCAGCATCAGTCACTGTGGGAAACAGGCTCTCTCAATTCCCCTCCTGGAACACGCAATGAGCGTGCCCCTTGCTTTCTCACTAAATTGCATGACCTGATCCCTCTTTACCAGCCGCAACCGTGCATCTGGTATTGTTTTTACCTTAGCAGAAAACAAATCACAGCCTTGGCGCGCATGACTTCATCCCCTGTGTGTGTGTGTGTGTGTGTGTGTGTGTGTGTGGGGGGGGGTGTGTGTGTGTGTGTGTGTGTGTGTGTGTGTGTGTGTGCGTGTGCGTGTGCGTGTGCGTGTGTGTTCATGGGGCAAATTGACAAGTACCGGAGATGGAACATTGGTTTTGTGGGCCGAAGCGGCTTTGAGTACTCTGGCAGGTGTGTTGTACAGATACAATTGAAGGCCGAAGAAAGGAGCCACCGCCCACTTTAAGTCCCTGGCACACAGTTATGACCCATCACTTTATCCTAATTTCAATTACTACTGTCAACTTCAAACTATTTGGTGAAACTATAGACCATTATGTGATGGTGTCACTTCCTAATAATCCAGTAAGACAACTGAGCACTCTCGGTCAAGAATGTCAACATTTTGATAAGTGGTGTGGCTGGTCCCATCTCGAAAAGGTTTTTAGTTCCAACGATGAAACAATTTCAGTAGAACAACAAACCTAGTTCTGTGTTCACGATGTCCACTTTCCAAGATGAAAATAAAATCGTTTTTACAGAATTTAGTCTAGATTCTTTATAGCAAACAATGAGGCAAAACAAACAAATAAAGCAGCTGTCATGTCAGATCAATAATTACCTAACATTACCTAATAAACATCACATGTGAGGAATTGTTTAAACTGTTATAAACTGGATACCTGGAATGAGAGCACAATATTGAATGATAGAGTACGGTTACAGTGGTAGATTTATTTAACAATTAGGTTACCGATTGCTGGCTGCCTGACTAATTCTTACAATCTTTATGACTCATCGTGACAGTTATCAGCATATGGGCATTTAGCACTCAATGCCATCACTTATTGGAAATGAATCGGACCCCTTCATCTAAATCTGCTTATCTATGACTAATGCAATTTTCCTTTAAAAATGCCCTCATTGGAGTTGCTCAGACGGTTGACATGCTGTCATTACTCATTTCGTAAAGGGGCTCATTCACAACTGTAACTGTGGAATTTTAACCCGAGGCATCCGTCCTCATTATGCTATCAGCAAATGATGGATTCCTCAGTCTTCCGAGGTTTTCACTGCCTCTCTTCGTCTCTTGGTGTTTACCCCAGATTCAAATTGGTGACATAAACTTTATGGTGTGGCTTTATGAATTAACTTAAATCTGTCCGTGGAATTATGGGATTTTAAGGACCTTAACTGAGGCTTTGGCACTTACTATAACCTTACTCAACACCTAGCTTCTCTAACATTGTATTACTTCAGTATAAAGGCATTGTTGTTTGTTGGTCTATTCTGACATGCACATGAAGGATGCTTCACGGTGATGGATTGCTCTGGTTCAGCTCAGTGTCAGTAAGCTCCATGTAAGTCGCAGAATGCAAATGTCTGAATCTGCTCTCAAGTGTTTGCTTGTGTGCATAAATTCCTGATGAAAAGATTTGACCAGAGTGCCTTCATAATCTGTGCCCTGAGGCTGCATCTGAGATCTAGAGTCCGGCCAGCCAGAGGTCAAAAGGTTTCAGGTGATTTTCATATCTATCAAGCATGCAGGAACAGGCCTTCTAGCCTTTACTGCTGCTTGACTCCTGCGCAGGTGGTCTTTACTCTGTCAGCACCCCAATAAAGTTAGTTTATTGCTTTTCTTTCGAGTAATTGAGAAATGACTGGAAGTTGCAACAACTATTAGCCTATACAGCTTAGAGAAACACTATAATTGCCACTATAGGCTTGACCCTCTTTCAAGGGGTCAATTGCGAAATAGTTTTAAAAATATGTTACTAGGCTGGGTTAAACTAATACAATGGAGAAAAGTGTTTTACACTGTTGATACATTCCTGAAATCTATCCATCAAAAACAAGAAAGTGGTCAATATTAAAAACAATAACAGAACTAGTCTTTGCATACTTCTGGAATAGGAAGCTGGAATCAGACGATCACTGTCGTGTGTGAGTATGTTTTTGTTCAAGACGTGAAGCAGCATGCCAGGAGGAGAGGATAGGTATCTACCTGAATGATCTCAATTGTAAGAGAGCCCAGTCTTTTCAGCTTATCTCTGCTTTTGTCTCTCTCTCTCTCTCTTTCCCTCCACAGACAATCTTTTATATTGGTACTGAAGGTGTTCCAGCAATATGTGTCGTGAGGTGTGCGTCTGTGTGTGCGTCTGTGTGTGCGTGTGTGTGAAGGGCAGGTGGCGGGGTTCATGTTTAAGGATTCCTGGTCCTGTACATTTGGCAGAGAAAGCTGCCAAGTGAGTGAAACAGCAAGAAGCCAGCACGTCACGGCATGTTGGTGTGTACAGGGCCAGGAATATTAAATTTGATCTCGTGCATGTTTATTTGTGTGCGTGCTATTGAGGAAAAGTGTGGGTGTGTGTGTTTGTGTGCGTATGTGCCATTGTGACTGGTGACACGAATAACCTACTACGACTGCCATGTGTGTGCCGTTTGTTGACAATTTTGCCTGTGTTGTTTTGCTGTTCATTACAGGCCAAGATCAAACCCTGACATCTGACAAAGGCAGAACAATTAAAAGTGAATCACTCAAATCACTACCTCATGGAGAAGTAATTTTGCGCTCTTTTGTTTTCCTATTAATGCATTTGCATTCCACTTGAAAGCACTACAGAGGTCCAGGAATCCATCAGCTACACCCTTCTGTAGACAGAATATGTGGTTGTAGTCCGCTGTCAATATATCTACCCTCTCCCATTAGCACACTAGAGCCAACACCGGCCTAAGAGATGTCTCAGTTGCCTGAAGGCTAAGGGGCAAGTGAGAGCCTGAATGAGTGAACAGCCCCAGGGGGAGGAGAGTAGAGTGAGGTGTGGAAGATGGGAAGGGGTTGAGGGTCTACAGTAGGGGGTCAGAGGTCAGACCCAGGGGCGCCTCGGGGATCTTATCTACAGCTGTCTGTTTATGTCCTGGGGAGGAAGTAGAACTCAGCGATGGATCGGAAAGGTTCAAACACCAAATAGCTACAGATTAACTTTTAATGAGACAGCTGCAATCTTCTCCTGGAAGATGGTTCCATAAGTGCCCACGATGCTCCATAGGTATTAGCAGTAATGACTGAATAAACGTATGCGTAGTGCTTTCATCCTCAGTGCTCATTAGCCAGAATGGGTCTGGAGAGGTTTACCACAAAGCAATCCACCTGAATGCGAGTACAGCCTGTAGGCCCGCCGTTGCATCTGTCAGAACTAATGACTCGCTCTCCACTGTCTGTCCCGCTATTGTCTGAAACGTAGGCGGCCCCCCTTGGCGCCACGGCATGCTTACACATCATCGGGAACATTTTATCATGGTGTCACATCTCACATGCTGGAGTCTTTCCTCCCTCCGTCCCCACGAGTAACTCTCTGAAGTTGCTCCAAGTGTTGGTCTGCAAACATGTTCTTCTGTAAAACCAAAACACACCGACAAAACAGCCCTGCAGCCCTCAGCTTTTTCTATACATAAAGTGCTTGTACAACCAGGTCGCTCCATGCCAAACACCTCCCCTTCAGCCTAAACCACAACTCTGTGTCGTTCTCACGTTGCAGACTGCCAGCCCTCCGCTCACCGGGCACACCCTTACCTTCTCACCGCAATAACACCAGAGAGCTCCTTTAAAGATATCAAGGTGCATACCACGGTGGCGGGTCCTTTATGTTCCTGCTGAATCAGACAGGCACACAGACGGCCCATTTCAGGCCTCACCACTCATGCCCTGAACTCCAGAGCCGGGCTCCAGGAAACAGGTCAGTGAAGTGTGGAGAGAACAGAAGCAGCTGTGGGAGGCATGTCTCCACTGGCCAGCGGCAATAGTAACAGTAACAGTGGAAGGGGCAAGTGAGACCTTTCCTGGTGCGATGGCGGAAGGGGCAGCCATATAAAGGCAGCAGGAACTAACTTGCTCCCAAAAAACATATTTTATTTCACACCGAGTTAAGTCTAACCCGCGTAAATCCGATAAATTAAAAATAAATAAAAATACCGGGGGGTGAAAAGCGCCCGCTATTGCTTACAATTAAATGGGGGTGCAAAGGTAATGTCCCATGATAAGTTGAACCAATGCTTGCCTGCTTAAAGAGGCTGTATGGAGTCCAGCTGCAGCAGATGCTGATGATAGCAGATGGTTGCCAAAGATCTAGGGCTATTGTGACTCCTCAGTCCCTCTTTGTTCTCTACTGATTATTCTCTTTGTGGTGCCATCAGGGCAGACAAAACAGATCTGTCTCTCAGAACAATCCAGCAAATTATGGAAAAAAAAAAGAAAAAAAAAGGTGTTTATCAACGCAGGGGGTTGCCCCTGCACCGTTATTCTACCTCTTCACTATTTGGACTGGGCCACCAAGGGAGAATGGGAAGAACCACCTCACATACACACTCCAAGTACAGTACTTTAATTGGGTTTGTTGCAGTTTGTGGTTGGCAATTATAATCACAGCTTTGGCACGCATGACTTCATCTCCTGTGTAAGTGTTACCTCTGCGTGTGTGTGTGTGTGTGTTTTTGGTGAGTTTGTGTGTGTGTGACGTTACGTAGTCCCTTACTGCACTCTTTAAACAAAGACTTTTTTTATATCAGCTGAAAATGACTTGGCTTTGGCCGTAAAAAAAAATACCTGCGTCAAACGACGCAGTGACTAGATGAAAGAAGGGATAATGTCAAGCTCATGGAAACAGCTCTGCGTAGTTAAAGTCATTAACACACACATAATGGCAGAAGATGATCCAGCCTAACTGCAGCCTGCCGTTTATGTTTGGCAGGCGGTCACATTGCTGCTTTTTATGTTGCTACCAGGGATTACTGTGCTTGCAACAATGCAAATTACAACACTTCAGTTCACTAGCTTTACTATTGTTTTAAGCGAGGTTGACTTGAAAACAAGCAGCTTAAAATGTTGTTGGGAAACGCTGGCACATGCAAGTTGCTGAGGGGCCCAGTGAGGGTGGACCACCCTTGAAGGGTGCTGTAGCTGCAGCCTAGGCTCAGCCCGGTGTAAGCTGCTGGCCGCATGGGTCCGTGTTGACAGGTCACTAATTGTCTGTCCTCCACTTCAATCACAGGACAAGATAAAAACCATGCCTGTACAATCAAACATTATCGGCTTTGATGACACATATTACTGTGGCTTGGATGTAGCTTTAGGCTATGTGTCAAACCAGTCTATTAGGATGCACAGGATGTTTTGTCCTGCAGCAGCGGCATCCATGGGAGTTAATATATGCATATATAATGTATGCCTGGGATATGGATTGGCCTGTTTGCCACAATGCATCTGCGTCTTTAGGAGTGTTTGACTTTACGTGGTTTTCAGGCTCTTGCATGGCTTACATGGTTGGTTATTTATTTGCGGTTTGTTTGGTTGTCTGTTAGTCCATGTGGCTGCGGGTTTGGTTTGTTTGCATCCAAGTGTGGCTTTTATGTGTATGCGAGTGTGTCGAGTTTGTATGTGCATTTGGGGGTATTCTGCTGGTCGAGGCGGAGTTGTGTTTACAGAGCGGGTCCCAGCAGAGCCCAGATCTCTGACCCTCACATTCCAGAACCACCACTAATCGCCTCCGTCTGCTGTTCTCTGTAGAGAAACCCTTGAAGCATCTCTCTTGGCTCCATCTTCGCAGATTTCTCTCACCCCACTCTTACAGCCCCTCACCCTTATTTGTCAATTTTCTAGCCCTATGGCCATGAATTCTTAGCCTAGGTTTCCAGTTTGTGTATCGATCAACAGATGTTCAGCAATATGACCTTTAAGCACGCCACTAAGTACCATCTGCCCTATTTTATTCACACTGCTGTTAATCACTTTCTCCATTGCGTTTTTTTTTCTTCACTTCTTGCTTTTAGTTGTTGTTATTCTCCTCTCACAGTGAGCTCATTCTGGGCTGTGGTCATAGATGTGTAAATTAGAACCAGAACCGTTTCTCAGAGTGAGGCACATAGCCCCTCTGCTCTCATTCCTCCTTTTCTCCTTCCTCCCCTCCCTCTCTCTCCTTCCCCCCTCCTTTCTTTCTGTCGCTTTTGACTATTTGAAAGCATTCCTGCTTTGAGTGTCAGGCCCAGCGAGCAGCACATTTGGGCCTTGCTATTTGAGCCAACCCACTCCTCTGCCTCCTTTTTGGTCCCCGCACAGGCCCTCCGAGCCTGGCTCTTTTTGTGCATGTCTTGGCCAGGTGCAGAGGTTTGCTCACAGCTGTGTGACAGATGACGCGAGGGTCTCTGAAGTGTTCCCGTGTCTTGTTGTGAAAGTTGTTGTAACACAGTTGTTGTTGTTTAAGCATAGTGGCGGAATGTATAGGCTTGTGCAGATGCTCATTAGCTATCTGCACATGGACACTTCATGTCCATTCAAGTGCTATCAATCAAAAATCAAGCTACGCCACTATATTGAAAAAACGTTGTCACCAGGTTTGCACACTAGAGTTACATTAAGTTCACTGCCATTAGAGCCAAGTCTGTTGATGAACTCCATCCAAAAATTGGAAATAAAGACAACCCATCTGTATTGGCAGTCTCAAGGTAATAAAATATGCTGTTAAGGGGCTCAGTACTTCATGGTTTCCATTACACCACCATATGTACTGAAAATGATCCTAAATAAGTTTATATTCCCACTGTACGCAGAGTGATGAGGCTTTAATGGAGAATCTATCCATACACCATCCATCAGGAGAGGTGGCCTAGTGGTGAGGGAGACAGGCATCGGACCAGAAGGTTCCCGGTTCGAGGCAGGATGCCCCAAACCCCCGCCACTAACAAAAGAGATGCCACCTCTAATGCCCTTGAGCAAGGCACTAACCCCATCTGCTCCCCGGACGCACTCAGCTGTCCACTGCTCTGTGGCCTTGCATGCGCCACAGATGGGACAAATGCAGAGGTCAAATTTCCCCGGACTTGTGTGTTTGCATGTGCATGTTCGTGCGGGACTATGAGTAAATTCTAATTCTAATCTATCTGCAAAAAATTGATTATTGAGTCTGGTCCGGCCAGATTGCAGAATCTGATGCGAACACAAAGACAGTCTGTTTATGGAAAGTACAGACATTTTTTTCCAAATTAACAACCTAAACGAAAAAAGAAATGTTACAGCAGATTAAACACTTCCACGTCCTAGAGCCAAATCCTGTGACAGCTTACCCGTCTATCAAAGGACCAACATACAAAGACAAACCTCCACTCTGTGTCAGACCTACGGGCAATCTAGTCTCCAATCAAACTAAATGCTCTTAGGAGTTTGGGAGGGAGACGGAGAACCCGGAGAAAACCGCCTTCGCTACTGTCATATAATGACACTTGTAATGCGCCTGACATTAACACCACCTTGCAATTAAAACGTACAACTATGGTTGTCCCCAAAATAAAACTGCATAAGACTCACTCAAAAAGATTTGACAACATCATGGTGATCCACCGCAATCTATCGTAGGATATATATGGTGTCATTTGCTATAGAGCCAGGAATCCTGAAGAGAGCACACTAGAATTTTTAAATAGACGAATTTCCCCAATGCATTTGTTAAGAATAAATGACACCAGAGAGTCACCTGTATGTCAACGTATCAGTGCGTGACTGAAGTGCATTTATGCAGGTGTGTGTGTGTGTGAGGCGACGCCTGTAAATGTAGATGGGCGAGAGATGTGGGTCAGAAGAGAGGTGTTTCCTATCATTCTTTCTCTCTCTTTGTTGGCGTCACAGCCTCTGCTATCTGCCTGCAACGTGTCTTCCTCGCCCCCCCCCCCCACTTCCTCACTCAGGCCCATTTTAAAATAAATGACAGTGGGCTGGCTTTTATCTGTGTTTTGTCTCTCACAGGGCAGCAGGACCTTGACTGGAAAGTTCACTGTCACACACTTTTGACTGCAGTGCAAAGTTAGAGCCTTGCCCAGGTACTGTGCTCATAAGACTCCAATCTGTAGATCAGTACTCAGGTTTTATCACTTCAGGGAATCACAATGAGTGGAATGGGTGTTTTCTTCGTGGACACAATGATTGTGATAGCAAGCCCACAGAAACAGGTAAAACTGAAACAAAGCCTGTGTGGACACGGTTTCCTCGGGCAGGTATTCGTGTACCGTGTTTGTGTGGAATTGTTTGTGTGTTTGAGTGTGTTTCTGTGTGCTGACCTGATTTTGAGTGTGTATCCTCTGCACTACTCAGTCACGTAGTCAAAGAGATTCCCTGGCAGGAGCAGTGTTTTGGCCTGGGTGCGTTCCAACCAACCAGCAAGCCTGGGATGACAGGGAGAGGCACAGAGGTTAATGATTAGTCCCATGTTCGTGCTGCATTCCATGGGGTGACAAGGGGACATGGGATAAGGAACAGCGAAATGGAGCAGGAATTTACAGTGCTATTGGCTATTAGTATATAGAATCAAAAAGCTGTGCAGTTCAGCCCTCGTTTCTGGGGATACAAATGCCCTCTTCCATTTTGCGAGTATTAAAATACTATAAAAACAGTATATTACTCTGTGGACCATAACCGTCAGGCTAGGGCGTCTGTTTGCTTAAGCGAGCCAGACCTTGACCCCTTTCACCTGATACGGATTAGTGACCAACCAGGAAGCATGATGGACCCTGAAAGTTGTTCACGTGACATTAAATTAACCAAAATAAAAATCTGCGCTTTTCCCTGGAACAAAGTGTCATTGTTAAACAACATTTTGCCCTCCCTACACTGGGCTTATTGTCTACTTTTGGCACTGTAAAATTGTCTGCGTAACGTGCTCTCTCATTTCATCTTCCTTCTAACGCTTCCCAATTATCCATCTTGGCGTCTCGTCTGTCTATCCTTCTCCATCCTCTCCCCTTCTCTTTGCTCCTTTGGTGCAATCAGCCATGTGTGGAATGCATGATCCCCGGATATCTGGGAGACATGTCGGATCTCATGCCACTCTCCAGTGAGACAGGAGAAGGCCCACCACTCTGTGGTACCAGCTATATATGTATTTTGCCGTCTCTGTGATCCTCATGAACATTCATCAAGCCACCTTTTGTTTTTTGTCTGCCTCCCCCTCCCTCTATCTCCATTTCATCAGCCTCCATCCCATTCTTTGCATGCGAATTGAAGGCAGTGACTCCGTACAAACGGGGCTTCTTCTGTGGAGACTCCAGCATCACCTATCCTTACATCGAGAGAGAGGCCATCCCTGACAGCCTGCTCATTGCTGGGGGTATAGTCATCACTGGCTTAACGGTAAGAAATGTAACAGTTGAGTACAAGCAAAGGGATTTAAATGTGTTATTACTTTATTATGGTGCAATGGAGCAATTCATTTAAGGCTAAAACAAACATAATTCGGCCCCTCTAGTATGTGTCCCTAATTTTAATTTCTTTCTCAGATTGCACTGGGTGAATGCTACCGGGTACGTTTCCGAGGTGTACACTCGCGGGCGTTTGTTCGAAACCGCTATGTGTCATGCCTGTACAAGGAGCTGGGAAGCTTTATGTTCGGTTGCTGTGTGGGTCAGTCTCTCACCAATATGGCCAAATTAAGCGTGGGACGGCTGCGACCCAACTTCCTGTCAGTCTGTAACATCACCTATGAGTCCATCAACTGCACGCCGGGCAGCTATGTGTCGATCACGCAATTTACCTGCAAGCAACCTAATGGGAAGATGGTCGAGGAGGCAAGGTGTGTGTGTGTGTGTGTGTACATTATTTTTGCTCAGAGATGACTTGATGATTTATTGTTTACCGAGAGTGTGATACACAGTAGCGTGATCTGTATGGCAAATGTTTAACCTTTAGCATCTCGTATTGATTTTCTCTTTCAGGAAGTCTTTTTTTTCTGGCCATGCTTCCTTTGCTATGTACACCATGCTCTATCTGGCAGTAAGTCACCTCTGCCTTACATGCACACACTTACACAAACACACACACACACACACACATACACACACACACATACACATACACACACACTCTCTCTCTCTCTCTGGAATGTGACCTTCACATTCACCTGAGCTCATGTTGTGTAATTACAGTATTTGGTGCTGTGTTTTGCATGTTTGATATTTCAGCTCTCACTTTCGTTTCAGTTATTAGACACAACTGCCCCAAGAGGCCGAGAACACTATGTGCAACTATTATTACGCTAATTAAACAGGCACAAACACACACCAAAGTGTGTGCTGTGAGATATATTCATACTTTCAGATGAGGGAGGGAGGAGGGCAGCATTTCTCAAAGAGCTGCTGGGTCAGGGAGAGGGAAAGGGGGTGTTTTCCAAGGGGAACATGAATAGATGAAGAGCCTACACAGACAGAGGAGGCCTTGTTGTGGGTCTCATTTGGAGGAGGGGGTGGAGGGCTGAATATGCCTGCTGAGAGATCGACAGGCTTCTTTCAACAGTGGACACCCTCTAAACCCCTCCTCCCCCCAGTCTCCCCATCTCTACATCTTTCGCTTTTGCACACCACACTGCCCAGTAGTCATTGGTCCACTGACGGAGACAAGTGACAGTTAAAGGCAGACAAAAGCCCATAATTATCCATAAAAAGGCTTAGATTCTGCTGGTCGTTAGCCCTCAAATTACAGTCTTAGGTGACTTAAATATTATGGTGTCTACAGCTAAAACAAATAGAATTAAGTGAAGATGGGAAATTCAAAGAGACAAGAAAAGAAAATCGCTCCCTCCCCTATTTGCACTTACGCCCTATTGAAGTCTACATGAAAACATCCTTCAATCTGAGAGAGAAAGACAAGAATGAGGCGGGGGGGGATAGGAGGAATAAAAAGGTATAGAACTGAAGAGAAAAAGCAGTTCTCTTCTCCATGTCACACTCCATTGTTTCTACACATACCACAGGCACAGACACAAGAACCCGCTCGCAGGCGTGTTGTTCGCTAGTGTTGCAGCAGACCGTAGACAACCAGGAGAGAATGTGTCAAACCTGTAGCTACATGCCACTCGGTCCGTGGCCAGCTGCTGCAGTTTAAGGCAGGAACAGTGACACCTGCTCTCAGTTGGGAGAGGAGTGAAAGAAAAGGACCCGGTGAGGGTCGATCTCAGAGCAGGAATGTAGGCCACGTGCTCCCCAGTGGTTGACGGGTCCAGACAGACCTCCAACCACCTCATTAAGAGTGCTCTGCATTACGTTCGCCCTGTGACCCCATTTTTCCAAGGATGAACAAAAGGAGGAAATGGGCTTTAGATAGTTAAATGGCCCGATGCCAAGCTTCGCCTTCCATCCCGGAGTGGATGACTACTTTTCTCAAAGGCCTGTGCTTGCATTTATAAAACTTCAGACATTAGGCATAATTATGTGGGGGACTTTGGCAAATACATAAACACATTATAATCCACATGCTTATATTACCTTGTTTGTGGTGGGAAACAATTAAGTAAAAATATGCATGTACTTTTCTGCAGTTCTACTTGCAGGCACGGTTGTCATGGCGAGGAGCCCGGCTTTTGCGGCCACTAATACAGTTCCTCTTAGTGATGATTGCCATCTACACTGGGCTGAGCCGCATTTCTGACTATCGTCACCACCCCACTGACGTCCTCACAGGCTTCATCCAAGGAGGCCTCACTGCATACTGGGTGGTACGTCAGAAATCCCCACAGCTATCTCTGTCTCTTTACTGGATTGGTGTTAACTCAAACAATAGGCTCTCGCCCCCCTCATTTTACGCCATCTAATCTCAAACAGTGTTTATAAACAGTGAATGATTGACAGTGCGTGTGGTCTGTGTATATATTTCCTTACAAGCTATGCGTCTGTGCCTGCAGGCCTTCTACATCTCCTCCATGTTTAAGCCCTGTGCCCGTCAGGACCTGTCTCCCACCAGCATGTCCCTGGAGAGTCCCCTGTCCAGCCAGCAGACAGTCTGTTAGCGGACGCATGCGCTCAGGCAGACGATTGGACGAGGTGGACTGCAGAAAAACAGGGAGAACGTCAGTTAGCACAGCTGAGCAGCAGAGAGAGGAGAGAGAGAGAGATTATTGTTTTGTGAAAGGGAATTGTTCGAAGAGAGGGGTACAATTGCAAGTGTTGGAGAACAATCTACACATGCTTAGTCTATTGGGCATACTGACACAAATGCAAGCACACACTCACGCAGTAATCTAGCACACAAACACACACGTGAAATACAAGAAGCACATATGACTGTGAGTCAAACCCGTCCAGTGAAAAGAACTGCATAGTTATATTAAAGATATTTTTTATATATTATATATGGAAAAAAAAAACATAAAAATGTCTATTTTCAGGAGGATTTTTTTTAGAAGCTGCTAATGTTGATAGTTGCCAGTTTGAACTTGTTTTCTTCTGTGATGGAGGCATTTTGTCAGTGCACAAGTCCCTCTTTGGTCTTGGGTGAGAGAGAGAGGGGAGAACATCTTTCCTCTTCTTTGTATCTCATCCTCCGCTCAGCTCGGACAACATCAACCAGAAGCTGGGAGCCGAGACCAAGAGACCTCAGATGTAGAGACAGCACTGGCCTCAACTTCTAACCGTTTTTACCTTCAGTGGCCTGGTGTGTCACTGCCCTAATCAGACTGCCCGACATCACTATGTCTAAATAATAATAGGTATGTAAGCAAAGAAAAAAAACAGTATTTGTGATGTAATAGAACTTACTTTTTTTTGTAACCAAGGCAGTGTCAGGGAGGAATCAGGTGACTCCTCCTCCCCTTCACTGCCACTTTTCTGTACTAACCACTTTGACCGTGTCTCAGAGGTGGAGGTTTGACTGAATTTTAACCTTTGACTTTTGCCCCTGGACCCCAATCTCTGAGCTGCACCTTGATTTATGCCACTCTTGACAGGAGAGCCGACATGGCTGTGTGACCCCCAAGGGCACTCCTGTGCATCTTTATTAATAGCACTTGAACGTACATAATGGAACCTTCTAATTATAATCAATATTAGATCTTTTATCACAAGTTTAAATAATCAGTGTTTATTTGTGTTCATGTCAAACTCATACACTATATTTGTCTGTTTTCTTCCTGAAATGATAATTATTCAAATTGAATGTAAATAAGTATGTCATTTTATAAACCACACAGAATTTCAAAAGTATTAGTTCCAGTGTCGGAGAGTTTTTACCTGTTTATGTAAGTGATTGTATTTACATTTGTGTCGATCAGGTACGGAGACTTACTATTGTATTGGTTGTAACTACTAGACTGAGCCACAGATATTATCAGAAAGCTATATTTTTCGTGTTCCCAGTTATTGTTATGCGTGTGTTTTGTCTGTGAATGCCAGAAAGGCAGAAATAACCACTGTAATCAAGAAAACCAAACCAATAAAATGAATGTTGAATGTTTTCAATTTCTTCTGTCCTCTATGTTCCGGCAATTGAAAGTTATGCACCACAGACGCTCTCCTGCTGGCTAGAAACAGGTGTTGGAAAACGTAAAGACCTGTCAAATCTGTGCTGAAACAAAATGTCAAGGCGGAAGTGCAAAGTGAATTAACTCCACTCCAGTGTGCCACTAGTTTCTTTCATTACTGCAGCTCCCTCTCCCCTTTCGCACCCTTCCTCGCCCTGCCCCTTCCCTGCTCAAAGTCCTTTTCAAGTGCAGTGAAGCATGATGGGCTGTTTCAAGGCTTCATGCTGCCATGGAGATGCTTATGCAGATACAGATTGGGCTGTTTGAGGCTTTTTTTCTTTCTTTGCTTCTTTTTTTTGCTCTACCATTCCAAGCTGAGGGAAGAGAATAAAACAAAAAAAAAAAAAAGCAGGCCCAAATGTGATACAGAGGGCATAAGAAAGTGTGTGTGGGGGGGGGACCTCCTGCAATGAGTGTGCCCATAATGCTGAGGTAAGAGAGACAGACGAGCAGGAAAAGTGCTCCAATAATGAAGGGAAGGAGTAATGGAGCAGTTGGCAGACCAGATGGGGCGGTAGATCGGGGAGACGGAGGGTAATGGGCGTAGGGCGTCGGAGTGGGAAGGAATACGATTGTGGTTTTCAGACCTGTTTGGTTTCATAATACTGTAACTAAGGAGACTACATTTCATTCCTGAGCAACGTATATGCCTGTGCTTGTGCGACGGGTTCCTGTCTTTCTGCGTCTGCCTCACTGTTTGTCATTGTCCCGTGTTTAGGTGTGTGTGGCTGAGCCAAGCGCGAGTTGCTTAGCTTAGCTTACACACCCTGTCAAACCCGACATCTCCTTTACACTGTCACTGCCGTCCTCCCTGCTAGACCTTCGGCCTTAATGGAAATAAATTAGTTTGACAAGCTGAGGCAGACGCTGTATGCTCAGATTACTGAGGTCCAGGCCTAAAGGGCCCCACTATTTACACTGCTGTGACTGTGCACACAGTAGCCCGGCCCCGTGGTCATTGAGAACGGGAGGGAGGGGGGGCATTTGAACTCTTATCTGAACAGGTGAAAACCATTAGCGTCTGGACGCTCACGCTGTGAGAGGAAACTAAAGCCTCTTTCTCGTCTTTCCTTATATTTAAACTTGGAGAATTCCTTGATAAGATTAGGATTTCTGTGAAATTGGACAGGTGCAAAAATACCAGGGCGGATGCCAGGGAGCGCTGATCCGAATCAAGACGTAGATAAGCGTGCCGCAGAAGTCACGTAGCACACTTGCATATCTCTTTATCTCTGAGGTAGGGATACATGTATTTCTGTCCGACATTGACAGCATCACCCGGGCATTTATAGTATAGGCAAATTTCCTTTAAGAAACTCCACCTCTGTCTGAATCGATGAACTAGTCCCTTGCGTGGACTCTTTCCATAGTCTTGTGTAACTCCTTTATTTTACTACCAAGTAAATGCTGCTTAAGGCTGTAAATTGATTTGACATTAAAAGGTGAAAAGAAAATTCCCTGCATATAAATTTCTGTTAAGTAAGAGCTTTTTTTTTTTTTTATTGTGCGTCTCTAAGGCATTAGAGACGTAGTCTCTGGAACTCTGCTGGCCTCTTATCCAGCTCTATTGCAATTCTTAATAGAATTAAAACGGATTAATGGGCTCTTTAGTATGCTGAAGTTCAGGGCTGCTCCCCCAGACTTATTGCTATGCATATTTCCAAATCTCCTACAGTAATGACAGTCAGTGAATTATGTGGCTACAGCCATTAGGACAGAGAGTGTCCTGATAGGAGTCTGTGAAAGCATCACTGTGCATGTTCCTGGTGAGATAAATGTACTCTCTTCTCTATAGGGATTAGGATTGGCCAAGCCATGTTGGCTCATTGACAGAACCAAGCGATCAGTTCCAAAACTGTTGGGGTGGGGATGGCCGGATCAAAATCACTGCAAAACGTTTGCTCTGTGTTTGCGTAGATGTGCTATGTTTGTCTGTCTCCCTTACACAACAGTAAACACATACCAAATTTATCAGGCCAGCACATATGCAGACATCGATAGCACACATACTATCTGATGAGGACAGTGTCACTATTTTTATCTGACGAAGATAGCATCATTTAGCAAATGTGAGCACACTCATACAGCACAGCACACACTGAATACGACATATCAAGCATTTTAAAACCTATGAATTCCTATTGAGCTGCAAAAGGAAATAGACAGGGAGACTGGCATTTGTACTTTAAAACACATGAGCCCAACATTTCCACATTGCACAAGCTATTTAGATCATTGGTGGTTGAAATATAAATATCTCTTTTCAGGTCACCTATCTGTGGCTCAGTAAAACTGATCATGACTTGGAGCAAATGGAGAACATATTGATAAGCCACTCTTGACTAACTTCATATTATATATTATAAAGTCATTATTTTGTCTTCGCAAGGCTGAAGTGGTGAAAGCAAAACACAATGCATAGTTACCTGATAAGACATGGCGTCTTCATGTTGGATGTGTTTACTTTAGTGTCTAGCTAAACATTTCAGGGTAGGGTGACCTTTGCTACCCGAAGTCTCTCTCTGTTGAGGACAAGACAATCTGAGTCGGTCTTCTTGTTCTGCTTCTCACTCCGAGTCTCCTGTTAAAAAAAAAAAAAAAAAAAAGCTGAAATAAAACCATTTAAGTTGCTCCTCTTAGTACAAGACTAAAACTGGTAAAGATCTGACTTAGGAGCAACAACCCGAAAAAACATTCTGCAATAAAACAAACCTATCTACCAGGACCAAGACAAGACACGTCGATAGAGACACCAAAACCACTTTGTTTATATTCTACGCTCTGATGGATTACAGATTCCGTGTGTGTTTTTCTCTGCGTGGGTGTGTGTTCATGTTAGTTTCATAGCTTGCAGGCCGCTGATGGCTGACAGGATTGTAAAATTTAAAAACGGAAGAAAAAAAAAAGATAAAGGAAAAAACAACACTCAGGGCCCGGGAGGTGTCAGTGACGACTGCAGTGGAGAGATGGGAGGACGAACATGGGTCCCAAGGTCAACAAGCTAAGCCTCCTGCCACACTCACATTCACGTGTGGTGGTAGTGTAATAGTGACATGACACTCAGCCTATGTTAACACAAACAGGGGATCATGAAAACAGCCCATTTATCACTCCAGAAAACTACAGTAAGTAGCTGAATAAAAGTTGAATGTACGCACTGTAAGAACTCACTGGAGCTACAGTATGTCTTGAAGAGTCCGGTTAGTGTATATCTATGCAGCAGTGTCTGTGTGCATGTTGAATCTGTCTCCTTGCCAACTACACTACATATCTATACCGTTGACATTTTTTTTTTATGTAAGAGCAGTGTTTGACTTGTTAAACATGTAACCAGTATCACATTATTTAAGTAATGTAACCTGATTCTTTGTGTTACTTTTGTATTACCGCAACACCAAATATGCAAATAAAGACGAGATGTTGTGTCACAGGCCCTTTCTGGTACATATCCTGCTTTTATGACACAAAACACGATTTCCCCCCCATTTAAGTCACCCAGACTGAATGGTTCTAAACTACAGCGCAGAGCAGGCTAAATAATGCATATGATGCATATAAACAAGCAAACATAGATACATAGACAGCCGTGGCACTAGCGACACGTTAGCTTATTGGCTTCTGTGTGTTTCACCAAACGTTAGCGATTTGTCTTCTTACCTGTGGGCGTTTCAATGTGTTCGAGGCCGGGCCGAAGCATTCCTCACACCAGCTTCGGCCATAGTGATGGCTAATCCATTTAGCGAGTGTTTTAATGTTACATATTACATTGTGTTTGCAATCGAGTTGAGGACTACCGGATGTCACGTGTTGGTTTGTCGCGTTGTGCCGTGCCGTAAAGTCTAGAGTAGAGTGGGATCATGTTTTGAAAATAATCCATTATTTTAGAAAATAGACGGTATACGACTTTTTTTTGGAACAGCAACGGAATAAAGTGACCGTAATTACTTAACCCTGGTACATGTAATCCGCTACTTCCCAAGCCTGAGCATGCATATCCCTGTATAAACATATCTGTTTAAGACATCGTAAAGGTGATGAGTCACTCTTTCCCATGCGCATACCGTCACATCACTCTCCTTCAAACACAATATCATACATATATACTGTTTTACTCTTTATTGGAGCAATTGTGAGCCAGGATAAAGTTGCCTATGAAAAATATTATTTTAACATAAAATAAAAGCGCATTTGTATATTAACTATGACACGTGAGACATACACCAAGTGTGTGAAAATGAGTTATAATAGTAGAAGAAGGAGAATATCAAAGTGACATTTTTATGTGCCAGTATGATATCCTTTGAAGGGTAGTTTGATAAAGCGATTTAGTTTACATTTTCAGCTCCTGATAGGTGGAAGATAACAATAACACACAATGTTTGGTCCAATAAATGTATTACATTAAATATACAAAATTGACATAGGTTGGGTATGACTACTTTTAATTGTAAGCTTATTCTGCTATATGCTGCTGTGAAATTGGCATTATAACATCTTTTACCTGACTATTTATGATAGATTAGCATTCAATGGGTTTATGTTGCATCTTCCTGCAATTACTACTTGTGGCAAAAGTGGCCACAATTTTTCCAGATATGCTTTGATTAATACGCAGGGGCAACTTGTTCTACTAGAACTTTCTTTTATGAAAGAGAGATTAAAAGTGAATGTGTAGTGGTGTGTGTGAACAATACAGTGGTTCACTGTGATATAAACAATGGTGATATCGTTGCAGCAGCACTCCTAATCACCGTTCCCCCCCAGGAACAAACAGGGATAACACAGAAAATGAATGAACCACAGGTAAGGAGGTCACACATTCAACACTGCAGTACATCAGGGACACAACAAAATGTGTGCAAAACTGTTACAGTGCAGCCTCTTTTTCCTCTTTGCTCCTGTTTGTGTATGTTGCCTGTTTGCGTACGTAATTTCATCTGTGCTTTTTCATGTGGGCATAATTATAGCTTGGTGCCAATGTTTAATGGGTATGTACACAACAGACATTTGCCAATATTCCTGTAATTCGTAGTTATAACTGGGGTGAACTAACAGGTACTTTGTGTACGCAATGCCGGTCCAATTAACATCACTTGCCGAGGAGCGCTTGTGGAATTGGCAGCGTACATGACTAACTACAATGCTATAAGTAGAAAAACAACTCATTATTAAATCTATGTGCCTGTGCCCATTTTAGTGTTTTGCACTTGGAGCATCCAATCTTTTTTGTGTCACTTTTGTCTGTCTCAGGTGGACCACAGCATCCTTTATGATGGACAGTTTGCAGTGATTTGGTGCAATTGTTCAAAGGTGTCAGGCTGACAGTTGCAGCTCCTGGCATTCATTGTTATTAGTGTAAACTATGTGGAGTGAGTTATGACTGGCTAGGTCTTGTAATTATCTTTCTCTCTTCTCCCTCAGTCGTGGTGACAGACGATGGCGGCACTCGGTGAAGGATACAAGCCTGGCGAAGGAAACCTCCTGTTGGAAGCAGAGGATTGATGTGACAGGGAGTCGATCCCACGCCAGGAACCACAGAGGTATCTCAACCTGTCTAGACACACAACAGCTGTCTGCGACTGGAGCTGTGAAGAAAGGTCCACACGTCAGTAAGCTCATCTACAAATTAAAAAAAGTGATGCTCTTGAACAAGTTAATGTGTAGACAGATTCAATCGGCTTCCTTCATTAACGTGAATGAATTTATGTTATGGACTTGTTTTAAAGTGAATGGGGGGGGGGGTGCAGCAGTAAAATCCTCACACGCAGCCATTCCTTTTTTGAGAGGAGGACATTTAGCTGGTAGTAATAACGCTAATCACAACTCCATTCGGTTCGCTTGTCCCAATAAAGTACCTGGACCATGGAATTGGACCACCGAAATGGCCATTGTAAATGGTTTCAATTATTTCGCCTGTGCTTTCCATGCTATTACACGAGAAATCTGCTCAGAAAAATGTAATCTCTTTGTGCTTTCTTTTTAAGTGTACTTTTTGTTCCGTTCTTTTCAACTCCTCCCCTCTTCTCATGTTTTCCCCCCACATTCTCAGGTGGGTACCTGATCGCCTCAATGATCCGAAGCACAACCAAACACAAGCCTTGGTTTATTTAACAATAGGGCTTATTCGAGTGTGAACGGCTACAGAAGGGCCTTCTTAACCAAACACGGCAATGACAGACGTGCTGACTTAACTGGCATTTTACAGCACTGCAGCAACTCCCCTTTTACAAATACCTGACCCCTAAAATTCCGGTCTCAGAATTTTGTGAATGACAGTTCATTTTGAGTGCCAAGCTGCAATCTGTGGCTTAGAAACAAAATTAACCAAATTGGGTATTTCGATTTGTGAATTTCTGACATACTTTCTCATGAGTCCACTAAGTGTCCATTGCACGACGGTTCTTGCACATGTACTTGTTTTGGTGCCAGGAAAAAGGGGTGGTGTGTGCGCGTGAGCTGAGTCGTATTGTTTGTGTGTCGACATGCATTACATGCTGCGTGCATGTTTATGTGTCAGGCTACAGAAATAACAGAGGGCATGATATAAAAATCCGGATTGTTTCTCTGGGATTATCCGTCACAATGAAGGGCTTTATCGGTGGGCCTGGACTGCTGTAACAAGACACGCTCACCCTGCGTTCGCTCGGCCAAATACTGAGACTTAAGCCAGAAACGAATCACAAGGGGGAGAGAAATGAAGAAAGCAAAGAAAAGAAGCAGGGGAGGGGAGGGGGACACAATGGTGAAATGGAGAAAAGAGCAGAAAGAGTGAGGAGGAGATGAGGGGAGAAGAAAAGTGGAGTGATAGGGGAAAGTGAAAATAGAGTAAAAATCAGGGCGAAATACACAGGGAAAGGCAGAGGCTGTACAAGTTTAACCGGGGGTCATGCTTCACACAGAGGGTTTGTTTTCGGACAGAGATCCCTCTCAGGAGATCGAGCTGGAAAACAGATTAATAGAGCCTGTCCAAGTTGCTCTATCATCTTGCGCAATGTGGGTCTCAGCTGCGTACGAACCAAAACCGCTGTGCACTATACTGTGCCGTGTTTTGATGGGGCTCTGCTGATCGTGCAATGTAGCCTTATGTAAACCACGCGGCCCCATCAAGCCTTTATATTCGGATAGGCCCTGAGGCAGAATTTGGTCAATCAGCAAAACATTTTCTCCGATATTTCCCGTTTGTTGACGAGAGGTGTTTGGTCGTTCCATGTGCTTACTTGTAAAGGACTTTCTTAACAGGATCAGGTTGCCGTGCGCAGGCAGACCAAGCTCTGTTAAGGGGACAGACACACTGTGGTTTGGGAAATGAGGGGGGGAGAGTGGGTTCTGTGCGATGGGGGCCCTGATAGTTTTTCTAGCAGGTTGTGATGGAGTTGGTATTGTGTGAGGCCCTGTGATTAGATATAGTCATATGTCCCCATTAAGCCTGCATTCCTTAAGGACCAATTGTCCTTATTTTAGAATGTTTTTATCGTTGTAAATTCCTTAATGTAACCACATAAGATCCATGCAGAATACACATGACACATCGTTATACTGCGTGAGAGCTGGGTCAAATTTACACGATTGAGATGTTTCTCACATGGGATTGAAACTGTTGTGTGTGGGACTTAGTACGCTTCCTGTTCTGGAAGTGTGCACTTGTCCCTTTGTGACATCCAGCACTGTGCCAGTGGGGGTGTCAGGCTTCACACTGAGCGTACCGGACGGACCAACCAGTGTGCAACAGTCTCAGCACGACCCTCCCTTCTCTGAACTCACCTCTCCCCTGGTCTTGCACTCGGAATGAGGCATTATGCTTATTACCATTGACTTGAAAGCCCCCCTGGTGACTTGTTGCTTTGCCTAGTCACAATTCAATCACTTGTAATGTAGGGGTTCTGGGGGAAGAGCCAAGTAAAGGCCTGTGACATTGCTCGCCGCATTAAGAATATAACAACAATAACGAATGATTAATAATTGGTGTAATCTATACAGAAAATCCCAAATCTCATTTTCAGGGCGCATACATGATACTGTTTTCTTTAAAGGAGTCACTTATGGCTCGTATAATCTCTTGTGGTTGCAGTGGGCTCTACTGGGTGTATTTTGAAACTCTGGTGCAGCTACGCAAAGTCAAGCCAAGCAGGGTACTGTGCAGCCAACACCATTGTTTCCGAGCTACTCAGGATTCTCGGGGTGCTGCTTTGCCTCAGCTTTGACTCCACAACTCGCAAAACCTGAGCTTGAAAAAAATATTTTAACATTCCATGATAGCTAACTTGTATAACGTTTATGGGCTTTAACTTACCCATCCTTTTGCCACGAAAACATCTTTCAGAGGCAGAACTCTAGAACGCTCTAGGGGAACAGGAACCATTAAGACACACGGGGAGAGGACTCTCAAGGCAGAATTGTAATTATTTACCCTAAAAGTCCCGTTTGTGCTGTTTGGAATCTCGCCCTTCATCCAGACTACGGAACTAGACACAGTGTTTGTGGGAGTGCGGGGCCGTGGGACATGCATGCTCCTTACTTTGTGTGTGTTTTCAGTCTGCTCTGCGTCATCCCTGCTCTCCTCTGTTTACGCAGGGGCTCTGTGGATATGGCGCGGGATGGTCGGATAGCCAAGACTCCCACTGTCACTTGATATCTACGGTAAAAAGATCAGATGGTTAGACAACCTTACTTCCACACGGTTATTTATTTTTATTTTTATCATTATTTATTAAGGCTCAAGCCAAGGATCAACGAATAATTTAAGAAGCATGCCTTTTAAAACTGGTTAATCAAACCCAATTGGATAATACTGTGAGTAAACCAGCCTGGCTTTATCTATTCCCATAACTGAGCCAGAGTGATAAAGATGTTTAAGGTGAAGAATGAGATGTTTGGGAAGCACATCTTTGCTCCACAATGCAGGTGGACTAATGCCACGTGAGAGAGACAGGGAAGGGCAAAGCGGGGCCAGAAAAGGGACAGAGGGAGGGAGGTTGGGAAGCAAGTCGCAGTTGAAGAGATAGAGAGGGGGCCCATATTGAGTGACATAGAGTGTGGTCTGTTTTTTCTCGGTGGACCAGAGAAGATGCAGTGTAAATGAAGCGTGCTCCACCATGGCAGCCTCCGCTTTATCTCTGTGCTCTGTGAACGCGCGTGTACGGGGAAAGGATCATGACAGAGGCCTCTTTGAGTTCTCTCTCTTTCAGATGGGTCTGCCAGGAGGACTGCCAATCCACCCTCCGTGAGCTGTCACGAAAGATAAGCGGCGTACATGGGCAACACAAATGCGAGCATGGAAAAAAAAAAAAAAAACACACGCATCCACCTGAGTAGTAGACACAGCCTGTCACAGTACATAGTTTACATATTGAGGAGTTGCCCTGTGATGATCCTGTTTCTCTTCAGAATAGCCATCTGCTCTGCGTTAGTGTCTCTGTGCCACTGAACAAGGACCCCACCTTGTGATCGGTAAGCAAAACGACACTCATATGATAAGATAAGATAATCCTTTATTGTTCCCCAGTGGGGAAATGTGCAGTGTCGAAGCAGCAGAGGTAAAAAAAAAAAAAGTCAACAAACATAAAAGACACAGGTTTAGAACAAAGTAATCTGAGACTGTGCACGAGTAGAACAAAGTACTGAAGTAGCAATAAGTACAGTGACCTGAGTAAATGCAGTGGAAAAGAGGGCTGTATGTAAGAGAGTAATATATATACTGTATGTATGCAGTGCAAGTATTGAGAACAAGAAATACATTATGTGGTTTAAATTTAAAGTATGAATGGAAAAGCTAATCATAGGGAAGAGTGAAATTTACAGTACAAAAATATATGGAATCGACTCATCAAGCGCTCGGTGGCATGATTGTTGGTGAGACACATGCTAATGTGATTGTTTTCACTCAGAACAGTATCTCAATTTACTACAAAAGGGTGCAAAAAAAAAAAAAATCCTCATCTTCCTGTTTGAATGCTGTTGCTGCCCGTTTGCAACCATTTGTGAACATCCACTCAAGGCTGCTTCCAGTGTGATTACGCTCCATGTCACAAAGCACAAGGCGTCATTAGTTCTGAATCAAATTGCGCAACTTTGGGATGTAGTCGAATGGAAGGATAGGTGAAAGGTTGCGCTACAATCCCATCAGCATGAACCAGACTCTCAAAAGAAACGTTGGCACCATCTTGTGGAATCAAGGCCATAAGGGCCTGAGGCTGTTTTAAGAAGCTCTGAAGAGTATTATTAGTGTGGCTTTCCTCATAAAATGCTCGCGGATGACACAGCAGAGATTGGACCCTAAGACTCTCTAAATCATAGGGTTTGAGGGTTACCATAATAGAGGGAATTGTGTTCAGTGGCTTATTGCGCTGCATGCATGACACCAAACCTGTTTAGGAATGTGACCACATTATAGAAACAAGGAAAGAAAGAAAGTGGATATGTACAACACACGTTTCCAATAACGCATAGATATAACAGAACCGAGAAAAAGGCTTATGATGCCCTTGATGACAAGCAGCTCGGATTACCAATGAAATAGAACACCGCTCTTAGACACACCTTGCAGACGCTTCCTCATAGCTGGACTTTCCCATGTGCGGTTTGAATGGCGGATGATAAGAATTCTCCTTCGAAATTGACAAAATGACTCTTCAAATGTGTGTAATGGCTGCCATGATGTTACCATCCATAGTCAATGCAATAGGTAAGAAAATGAGCATTGTGTTTATGTATTTCTAACATGCTTCCCCCTTTTGAGTGGAGTTTAATTGCGACACGTGGAACACCGAGCGAACGGGTCGGGTCTGGGTCACGTCCAGGTCGCGTCCGGGTCGTGTCCGAGTCGTTTCTTATGTCGTTTCTGTTGCTATTTTAGGAGGTTTCTGGGCAAAAACGTTGTTAATGACACAACCTGTAACTCTACTGTCTCACAGAACTTTGCCAGAGAAATGTTTCATGCCACGACATCAAGATACAAGGCGGCTACAATTTTTCCCTCCAGTGTCCAGATGCAATGGAGATTGGCGTGTATTCCAATAAGGTATTTGGATTTCTGTTATAAATCATAGTTTGCTCATTCAAAAAATGAGCAAGAGAGCCCTGGCTGAAAATAATACGAAGAAAGGCAGAACAGGAAGTGAAGGATGTGTTCTTCCAACAGACCGTGATTGCTTATTTAAACCTACGGAACAAATCACATGAAGAGAAGCTCATGGCCCAACATTTCACTACAAAAGAATGCAGAGACCTTCAAATACAATGCGTCACTGCTAACGTGAGTTTTCCCTCCCTGTAATGTATGTTCAAGGTGTACTGTATGAATTCATACCATAGAAGTCAGATTGGTTTCTGACTCGACATGTTTCAAATATACACGCACTGCTAACTCTTTAGAAGGCAACGATTCTCTTCCTTTTGAAGGGAAACTATGTGGAAGAGAAATGGACGACTGTTCGAACTATCCGTGAGCCGTTCAGTCGTGATGGCGAGTCAACCCCATTGTGGGTAATCATCAGTGAGTGCTGTCAACATTGTTGTAAATACGTTAAATGAGTATTTGATATTAACATGTTTGTATGTCGTCTATCCACATCAAGTTGCAGTAACAGTACCAGTTGGGCTCCTTGGGGGCATTTTTCTGCTTATTTGGCTCTGGAGGAAGAAGTGAGTTCTGTTCGGTCTGTTGTGGAAACATAAAGTGCTGATTTCATTTACACATTTCCTTTCAGAAAAGCTTGTTTGTCTTTTATTCCTTGCACCAGGAAGCAGCAGTGTACAGCCACCATTTCTGGAGTTTTTACATACCTACACCACTGCGTTCTCAGGAAGGGGAATTCCTCGGCAGAGACAGTAGAGACAGGAAATTCAAGGTCATGGTTTACACACACAGATGATCGGTTCATTTGGGCCAGCATAAATGCTTCCAGTAATTCCTCCCAAGTCAATATTTGTGGAAATGTAAAGTTGGTCTGGTGTTTTTTTTGTTTTTTTTTAAGTTTAGTTTCTTTGTAGAAAAAGTTATGTTTTAGTTTTTTTCTGACTGTATCTTTGATTTCTCTTGAAGACCCGGCGCAGGAAGCGAAGTCCAGGGAGCCACTGCTTATAATTTAGAGACTGAACTGTTGGATATAAAGTGAGCCGATGTTCAGAAGCTACTTTAAGCACAGATTTCGGCAGCTGAATACATCCTCTGAAGTCCTTTTAAACTTTAAAATATTTTCTTTGCCACCGCAGTCTGAATGAAATTCCATCTTCTCCTGTTCCACCCGGAACTGGTGAAAATAAGGTGGATCAAGACAGCGGTCCTGGAGCAGTGCATGATCACAAGTAGGGCAGCCACTTTAATCATAACACGTATTTTTTCCATAGAGACATCTTGTTACCCTGTTTGCCACATAATGTGTGTGTTTTTTGAAACTATAGCAAAACCAGACAGTAATCTGCTAAAAGCGTCCTTTGTCCCCACAGTATTAATCCTGGGACTGATGGCAACACCCCTCATACCCAAAGTCTGGACCTTAACTTGAGCAAGGAGGGCCCTTATGTTAATGGTGCCATGGACGGGTAAGCTTTTAATATGATGTGAAGAGTGTTTATCAATTCTTATAATCAACTCAGACATTGTGACGTTAGTTGGGGTAGATACTTGTAGGTGATTTGTACTGATATTACATGTGTTCAAATGTAACATTTATTTAGGCAAGGAAAGCAAAGAAAGTTAAAACAGTATAAAACCCCCCCAAAAAACACAAAAATACAAGAACTGGGCCCACTCACCCAGAACTGTTTCTGTGCCAATCCTTTAACTCTGTGAATCCCTCTTCAGGATCAGGAAAATGAACACTGGATGTTCACTCGGTGACTTCGGTGACCGTCCTGAAAATCTGGAGAAAGAAGAAAGACAGCCGCTTTTGAATCAACGGTGAGAGTCTTGCTCTCTGTGTTATTTTGCCCTCATAACTCACCCCAATGCTTTCCAATCTTCAGCCTCCTTCATACCATGTTTTATTTGGTCTGTTGCTGCTGTTTGGACAGCTTTCAAAGGAAACTTTATGATCCACCCTCCCCCCCTCCCCCTTTCACACCCCTACCTCAAATCTGACGGGCCAGTCAGTCAGATTTCAGGACTTGTTTGTGCAGACCTTCATGTCTCTGTTGTTTCTGTCTCTAGAGCCAAAAGCCAAGATGCTGACATGACAGGTGAAGCCGTAGCGGTGAACGAGGGCGGCTTGGAAGCAAGAGCTGGGCAGCAGGAACTCAGCTGCACCAGTAAGTAGATCGTTTTGTATTAATGCTGTATGATCCCCTTTTTCTGTCTTGTTTTGATTCCATTTTTATTTTGTTTGGTTTCTTGCAGGACATTGACGTGGAGTCAACGCCTCGGACGAAAAAAACTGATAAATAATATTAAAAACAATGAATGTTATTATCTAATATTATATATACACAACAATAAGTTATCTCACAGAGAGTTTCAGGTACATTTACTGGCGGGTCCTTTCGGATGATGTCAAGCATTTTTGTTTAAATGATCAAAACGAAGACACTGGTCTTATATATAGCTTTGCTATTGAGAATATAACGCTTGTCTAGACGAAAGGATGGGTGGACCACAAACATGTCAGAACATGTCCCTGCTGTGAGACAACTTAATATGTTTAATGCTTAATTTTATAAACCAAACATTTGCAGTATATATATATATATATACTGTATATATATATATATACACACACACACACACGTGTGTATGTAATGTCGTATATGCCAGTTTACCTTTGCTTCATTACTGCCTAATCTCGCAACATATTTACTCTTATAACCTGATTAATAGCTTTGTTTTGGTGATTTAAATGGTATTCTGTATTAGTCACAGTTCTTGCAATTGTTAATTCAGAGATCTATTTGTGACTCTGTTCTTTAGTTTTATGAATGTGATCATTTACCATGGAATGCACATTGTATAACAATATCCCAATTTCCTCAGTATGTATTCCCTCAGTTTAGTTTCTGATTTATTGGGGGGGACGACTTAAAGTATAATTTTTAAACCACAGGGGGGCAGTAATTAGCCATAAATCCTAGAAGACTGAGGTACATAAGAGGTACAACTCCTACTTTTGTTGAGTAATGATAATGCAATGAATGCATATTTACTCCAGACCCTAATAACTTCCAATTGCTTAGCTGTCCCAACATTTACAAACTGCATATTATATTCTCATGTATTATTCTTATTATTATTCTTATTCTTATTCTTATTCTTATTATTATTATTATTATAATTATTATTATTATTTAATCAGATTCTGTGGGTTGGAACTAAAAATGCTTTTGTTTCTATAAATCGAGTTTTGCTGATTGACTATTGTGTTGTTGTCCGATGAAAACATTGTGGGTGTGTTTTGGTTGATCTCTTCATTTTTAATAGTATGGGGACCTGATTTCTTAATTATACAGCAACAGAACTGTAATTGTATTACAACGGAAAAGATGTTTCGCCCCTGTGGCTTGATGTACACACAAACACACAGGCTGAATTTAATACACCTCTTTTCTCTATCTCTTGGGATATGCTGAGAGTTGCTGTGAGCCTTGGTTTGTCAATGTCTGATTCTATTTTTAAGCTTCCCTAAATGTGCGGTGACCTTGGGAAAAAAAAAACAACCCTTTTACTTCTCAGATGGACTGAGTGCCAGGAAGTGTATCAGGGGTTAGAGGCTTTGTTGCTCGTGTTTGGTTTGTCAGCGTGTGAAAGCGTTAGTGCAGCGGTGAAAAGAGGGTGATTGAATGGTCAAGGCTCAGAGCCTCCCCTCTCAGGGAGTTTACTGAGGGGACACGGGCGAGGCGGGAAGACGGGGGGGGGGGTGGACTCCTCGCATGTCGTCATACATGCGCAGCATACAGCACAACATAAAATATGGATCATAGGGAAGACGCACGAATTTCAGGAAGCCTATAAGTATGGATGAATACTACGCTCTGCTCTGGCGGACATAATAATTAGATATTAGCCACTTAGACCCCCAATAGCACTCCATTGTGATTGGGATTAGGAGCAGCGATGGAAACAAAACTCTGTGGGAGTTGAACAGCGATCACGCCACATCAGGGATAAGAAGGCTTAAGGGACGCTACGGGCTGCAATGATACAGACACTCGCGTGTGTTATCCCTAGCCCATCTCCGGCTGAACACCGCCTTTGCGCTTACTCTGGAGTGTACCAATGGTCGCCTACTGCTGTGCGCTGCTTAACAGACAGCTGCGAGCGAACAGGGCTTCGTTCCGAAGTCGGTAAGCTGTACTCGCACTGCAGTTATTAAAAGATTACATCAGGGATCACACCACTCCTTATGATTAATTAACCTCGACTGATGCTTTGTGGCGCTGGATCCAGCTGAGCCAGTATGCCCGTGGGACGGCATGCACGTACACACACACGTGAGATGGTTGAAAGAATCGCTGTAGCTGGCCTCCATGATGCGGACTCCGGGACACTGGCGTGAAACAAAGCCCTGGCTTTCCCCTGATTAGTTTTCCCATCCTCCTCAGTGCATACGGCCTCTTATTAGTTTGTTTCCAAAGTGTCGGGGCTCTGGGATTTGCCGCCTAAACTGGCAACTTGTTTTTTTTTTTCTTCCTCTGCATCTCATTGTCTCGCCTGATTTGGGCACAGGCCAAGGTTTGATAGAATCATCATCCCAACAACCAGGTAAAAAATCTGCATTCATACATACCGTACATGAAGGGTGGGGATAGGGCAGCTGACTCAGCCTCTGCTCTCGTTTGGCTCCAGTTACCCTGCATCCCAGGGTACACAATGCTGTTGGCGCATGAATAAAACATAACCACAACGTTAGCGTCTTCATTTCCAGTGAATCATGGAGTATATTGAAGCTTATGGCACAGCGAAATATCATGAATTTCAGTGTTCTTTTATCACACCTGCACACGCACAAATCCAGAAGTACGGAGTGCATCAGCATCCAGCCACCACTACACGCACACAACAACAACAACAACAACAACAACAACAACAACAACAACAACAACTGAAGCACTTCAAGATGTTCCCAGAGAAATCCTGAATCATTAACGGCGTATATTTTCAATAGGTTTTTTATTAATATTTGCTGATACAAGGTCGCTCTGACCTGCGATGATGCAAACACTGACAGAAAATCATCCCCCCATTGGCCCAGGCAGCTGTCAAAGCAATGACCATCAAAAAAAGAAAATCTAATAAATGAAATATCATGGCTCAAAGTAAACAGAAAGAAAATCAAGGACTATTTCCCCCCAGTTTACAAATGTCTCAGTGGTACACGATAAATTATCCAGTTCATAGAAAACTCACAGAAAGCTCTGAAAATGGTGCTTTGTGTAGAACCTTACACGGTCTTGTTGTTGTTCCTCCCAATGCCTGCTTTGGAAAACCACAAGCACCGGATAATATAATCGCAAACAATCCAGCGATGTCCAATACTGACCAGGTTCTGCTGTATTCTGCTGCTCATTATTACAGCCCCAACTTATTCCCAGAATATCCCGTTCTTCACTCGTTACAGCTATTCTACCTCTGAGGACAAGACACAGACTATGATGGGGCACAAATGGAAGAAAAAAAAGCCTGATGAATATGGACAGAACGTTAACGTGAAAAGGAAAAAAGCCGATTCGCGGGGTTCTCCACTTCAACCTACAAAACGATCTAACCTGACTGTAGTAGCGTGTCCTATAGTACATATGTCTGCATGTCAAGGATATGTTTGTTTTGGTTTTGGGCCCTGGAATCTTTTGTTGGTCCCACCCTGTGCGTCAAGATCACTGAGTTTATGCCACAGCCCTATACATTTGTAAAACTACTCTATAAGCACTGTATAGCAGTCATGTGGACGTGTAGCAAGAGTCCAATAACAAAATAGTACTACTTCATCATCGTTTGCTTTTTAAAAACCCCTACAGGAAAATCCTGCCGCAAAAAATCTTGCTTTTGTCAGCGCACACGGCAGTGGATTCATATTCACATTTTTTTTTGAAGCGAGCGTCCATTACATCAAACAACAAATGCATTTTCTTTCTCCTCCTCTAAGGGCAGATTTGTTTTACATTATGAACATACCAGGTGGATCAATTCAAACCGTGAAGTGATATGCTCTCAATCCGCCAACCGAAATCCATCTGAAACAAAGCATCACATCCACTCCTCAATTCCAGATCTGCACAAAACCTCCCTAACCAGCCATTAACAGTGTGTGTCCCCTGCCCCCCCCCCCTCCACCCGTGATATAGGCCACTAAAATTGCCGGAAATTATTGGAAGAAAAAGTCAGCGTGTGAAAGGGTCAACCCCGTGCCAACTGACCGTGGGCCTGCTGGGAGCTCTGCTGTCTAATGATAGACTGAACAATGCCACAGCTCACGCTCCACTGACACAAAGCCGCAGGGGTGAGGCTGCGCGGTGTCAAAGGTCGGGGCGTCCCACCTTTTAAACAACTTTCCAGTGAACCACAGGCTTGTCAGGCTTGCCACCGGCATGGGAGTGGGAATTGTGGTAAACATTTGCAGGCAGAGAAGCAAAAGGAAGCAGGAAAAAGAGAGTACGGGGGATCTCACAGCGGTAAATTAGTACCCACAGTATTATTATTGTTATCAGAGGGCTTTGAACGCGGGATGAACTCCCGTAATGTGAGCGTGGGCCCCGGGCCTTCCTCTATATAATCACTATCATTTACCTCAGTGCAGCACTCCTGTGTTTATTGAGATATTAATCTGGGGTAAACAAAGCTTTTGACAAAACAAATTAACACGCTCAAAGAAGTGCTGCACTAATGGAGTCCACAGAGATTGATATTAATATGTGGATAAGATTGGCAGGGGGGTTAGGGGTGGAGCTGGGAGCTGCTGAAACAAGGAAAAAATTAAATAAAGGAGAAGTGGGCCCTAGGTGACGCACATACCCCCCCCCTCACAGAGAGCGTCTGCCTCTCCCCGGGGCAGGTCCCAGCTGAGCACTGGGGATCAGCGTCAGCACATTATGTCAAACGCAACGAGGGCGGGATGGAGTCGATGGTGATGAGAATGATGAGGATGGAGATTATGGCCGTCTTGTGTTTCCCATTAACACTGCCACCCTGGAGTGAAACGTTCTATCTTCATTCCCGCTTGTTAAAATACATTCGGTTGTCCTCAGTTGACCAGCGAGTGCTGGCTCAGCGCGCGGTACCGCGGCGACAGAGAGTCGTGACTCGCATTGTTCTGCTCTGCAGCAGAGCAGAATACGTGCTTTTCATTTCTATCCACAGACAGACGAGCTGAGAGGGTCTGCTGCGACTCCAAGTCATACGCCCTCAAAACCAGTAATGCAAACGTTCCCCCCCTATAGGCCCAAGAGAAGAAGGAGGCCGTGGAGGGCCTTTTTCATGAGCCGCATTGCACTCTGCGGCCTCTGCCAAATAATTTGAATCAAAACAACAAATTGTGGCAAATCCTTGAAATACCTCTACAGTATCCATATTTAACCCCTCTCCCTTTCAGCCTCAGGAGCCCCTTTGGGTGCTCCCAGAAGTGGGACAGCTAGGCCCCAGCCAAATGTCACACTGCAGAGGATGCATCGACGTTCTGCTCACGTTCTGTCCACACACCACACTCGCTCGAGCGCTCATTTGCTGCAGGTTTATGAGGGAGATGGAAAAAGTCAAAAAAAAAAATAAAAAAAAATAATAATAATAAAAAAAAATATATATATATATATATATATATATCGCCACGAATAAATCAATGGGAGAAAATATTCCAAAACATACATAAAACCGGATAAACCATGACTAATACCTATAAATACAGCGTAAACGAATGCAAACTCTGAGTCGTGTAAAGGTCAGACAGCTTTCTGCTGAATAAAAGGAGCTTCATGGGTGGCTCGAGCTTGACAGCCAATTTCTCAAATGTATCGCCTGCATAAGGTAGCATATTGGAAACGTGTCCCTACCGATCAATCAACCATGCTTGTCATTTTCATGGTAGGTTGAGATCTCATGTCTGCCTACGCGGTTTGAATTTTCCAGTCATCGTCGTACCTGAAACATGACAAGCGCAACTTCCACTTGAAGCGGAGACTTAATGGCAGCTCTCAGCGATGTGTATCGCCCCTTGTCTGATACGCATTCTATTCACATCACAAAAAAATCGCCTTTTGTATGCATATGCAAATACTCGCGCCCCCACACACACACACACGCTCTCTCTCCCACGCGCTGGATACACAAACAGCAATCCAGGCACATTCCCACTTCACACACATGCACACGGGCAATCAATGAAATGTCACATTAGGCTCTGGATTGATGCTGAAACCATCTTTAAGAAGCAGCAAAATGCAATATTCTCTGATAACAAAAACAAACGTCGTCATCACACATGCTAAACCCATGTTATTAAAAGTAAGCAATCTGGTTATATCTTCCAAATAATACAAGAACAAACCAAATCATTTATGGATGCGGTTGTCAACCCACAACGCTTCAACGTGCCTCTGAGGCACGGTATGACATTTGGCGACATCTATCTCGTTTGCCCCGCACCTCCCGCCCAACTGCTGCCTTCGGCAATTTCACCCTGGAAATGTCAAAGGTCAAACATTAACAACATGTCATGAATCATATTACACAAAATCGGTGCCTGGATGCTCTGTTTTTTGAATTAATAAAAAATACGACGATAATTTATAATCTCTCTCTGTCTCCATCTTTGGCTGGCTACACAACAGACGATTTACGAATCCCGTGACGCCTCCCCTTCTGCTCGCTCGCTCATTGGCTATTGCGGGTATTTTGTTGGACGCAGCTCAATCTGGAATGGTAAACATCAAACATGAAAGCATGTTCCATTTTTACGATTCGAGATCGGGGAGGTACGAGGAGCAGTATAAATAATCTCATTGACACCACACAATTGAGGATTATTCAGACGAATAAGGGGCGGGGTCCAAAATCGTCTACTCTGCAGCCGGCCTTTCTCTCACCATTGGATCACTAAGGGTTTTGGAGGACTGAATGGCACAGTGCGAGGGCACAGAGGGGAGAGAGCGAGAGATTGGGCCACAGGGGAGAGAGATAGAGTGTATCATTCAGGTCACAAACTCCAAAACATTTTATTTTTTTTCTTTCGTCTGTTTGTCGCAGTACAAGTACAAGTCATTTTTCATAGTATTTGTTACTTTTTGTTGCTTTTGATCATCTGGTGTCTCTATTTACATAGGAGGAATAAAGTAGATTCATGTGTGGGTCCTATGTACACGGTTAAACCGAAACGGTTGACCGGTGCGTTCGCGACGTTTACAGTCTCGGTCGTCACAGCCACACACAGGAAACGAGTCCACTTCGACTGTCTAGGCTCTAACAGCAAAGTATAGGGGGGGCCGGGGGGGGGGGGGGGGGGGGGGGGGGGGGGGGGGGGGGGGGGGGGGGCGCAGCACCCGGAGGATGCAGACCTAGAGTCAACGAATTGAATACTCTCCGTAAAACAAAAGCAAGGCAGTCAATTCACTTTTCAAATGCCTAAAGCAATCAACCAGAGTGGAGAGGGTCGGCCAGTCTTATGGGGGTAGGTTCTCCTGCTCTGGAAAAAGGTAGTGCCACACCTCCTAGTTCTCCATCTCTGCCTCCACTCCAACCCCCGTCCATCATTGTCGGTTCACTGCAGGAGAAGACGAAGGCAACACCGAATCGGCTCCCACTGCCAGCTCGGGACAAAAGCTCTTGCTCCCTTTTACCTAGACGGAGTACAGTTTTCGCTTTTGATGTTCCGTAATGAGCACGTCTTTGATGAGTGAGTGTAGGATTGTGTGTGTGTGTGTGTGTGTGTGTGTGTGTTTGGGAATGTTCTAGTTTCTGTTCCGGCTCAATAGGAGATATTTTTGGCAACAATGAAGAGCTTACTGTGAGACATTTTCTTATGGTTTTAATAGTGTACTATATTCCCCTTGTCTGCACAGCTAACTACTCCTATCAAATAATGACTCGAAAAAGACCTATGGATCTTAAGTCAGGGAAATTAGGTAAAATATAAAATGATATTCCCATCTCCGGAGGCAGTTCTGAAGATAAATAACAATTAAAAAAGTTTCAAAACATCTGAAGGTCAAAGGGGGTGGATGGGTACATTCAGAGTGCTGGACTTGGCCTTAGGGTACTAAAGGAACAGGGGAAGATCCGGGTTTGTGGAGAGCATAGAAACGGTCCGTGGAAAAAAAAAGAAAAAAAAAAAAGAACCCCATCGCTCATCTCCATCAGACAGAGAAGGTCACTCTGTTTGCTCATCTGTGAGTTAAATAAATGTCAGGAGAAAGAAAGGCAACCGAACAAGCAGAAAGTGGAGAGATAGGAGAACGAGGAAGGCTAGGAGGCGGCTCTGGCCATCACGCGAGTCCCCCAACTTCCTCCGTCCGGCTTCAGTCACAGGCTGGTGACCAACTGCATCTGTCCGTCTCCCTCGTTGTGAGCGGGCTCCTGAGCGTGGTGTCCCTCCCCACTTGGTCTCCGGGGCGGAGCCTGGTAGAAGGTCTGCATGGGGGCCCCGCGGGAGCCCAGCGCCGGCCTCCCGGAGCTGTAGTACAGCTCCTCGGGGGGCTGGGCTGAGCGGGGCACCACCTCCAGGGGCTCGGGACTGCTGTCGGGGTAGGGCGAGTCTCGCAGGTTGGTGATGCTGGTGTATAGGGAGTCGCGCGCAGGGGAGTCAGGTGCTCTGTTGCCTCCCTGCCCGCCCGCACTCTGGCCGCTCTGGCCGCTGTGGCCCAGGCTCTCCGTGAGGTCGGCCGTGTAGCTCTCTGACTCCTCGGGATCGCTCTGGTACAGGACCGACTGAGCACGCTGTAACAGCAGGGGCTCCTCCAGGGCTTTATAAAGTAGCTCCACATCCTGCGGGGTGCGTTGCCGCCCCTCTCTAACAATAAAGTCCTCGTCTTGATCCATGCACATGGACGGCTCCGGCCCGGTGCCCACTGTTCCCCGACCCACCCCGCCGTGAGGACGTCCCCTGGCCAGGCTGCCGCACACCCTGTCCCCTACGTCACATCCTCCGCTTCCTCCCCCAACACCACCTCGGAGGTTATTGTGCACCAGCTCGGAGATGATCATTTTCTCAAAGGCTGCGGCATCGGAGAGGTTTCGGCGGACGTTTCCGCCGGCCAGGGCCTCCGAGCCACGCGGATTGAGGAGGGGCGGAGGGCTTTCTCCAGCGCCACCGCCAAGGAAGTCACAGCTGCCGCCGCCGCCGCCGCCGCCGCCCCCTCCACCGCCTGGGCCACTGCGCAGGGAGTAGCTGTTGTTGAAGTTACCATTCAGGGGTAGAGTTTCCATCCCACAGGGGTCACGGGCCTTAGATAACGTGGTCTCTGCACGCGAACAAGAGAGACGGGAGACACAGGTTTTGGTTACACAGATGGATCTAAACGTCCGAAAGAGGAAATCAATAAATCTCAGATGGTGGAGTATCTGACGATGATGTGAACGGGCGTAAGTAACACTTACTTGGGTCACGGAAGGTTCCTGCACATCCCAGTGAAAGTCATGTGGAGTGAATAAAATCAAACACAGACTAATCAGTAATTTCTCTTTAATGAAGCATCATTAACTTGATGTATTAGCCTTTAAAACATCTCAAAGGGGAGCCGTTAATGGAATGAAGAGTATACTTGTCCATTGGCCACCTTTCTCTTCCCTCGCATCCGGCCTACCAACTCCCAGCAACACGCACACACACACACGCACGCCCGCTCACATTAACTCTGATTTACGCAGACTCCTGTCCTGTTTGGACCGCATTGCTCCAACATTTACATCTGCGCCACAGCAAATACTAAGGATACAGGGTATTTACTTGCTACTGCCAGTGATACCCGGCCGCATACATAATTCATGGTAAAACCCTGTACAGTAGCAGTAATGTCTATTTCACGACAATTCCTTCAACACAACAAGTACGCGACGCCACCTCTCCCAAAATGACCGTGGCACAGCAGCGCAAAAGCCACAGCCACCCAAACAGAGAGAGGCATTTGCATTTTTAAAAATGTGCAGCGTGACTTTAATCAATGGTCGTATTCGTTGGGGGTGTGGGTAATTAGACATTGTAATGAAGCGCTCTCCCTGTACTTCCTCTCCCACTCCCGTCTAAAAATGTCTCGGCTGCCAGGCCTGTGGCTATCACGCTTGACGTATTGCGCGGCGAGGCTCTAAAATATTCAACAGAAACGCTGCCTTAAATTCCGGTCCTCAGACACGAGGCCCGCGTACGCAGCGGGTGCACCATCAGCCAGAGAGCAGCCACACACACACACACACACACTCAGAGCTCTCCCACACCCCGTGAACACTGGTACCGCGGCGTAGCAATTAGTAAAACATGTCAAATGCAGCAATTACAGACGCCCCAAAGAGTGCAACGGGAATGCAGCGGCGCAGTAAAACCGTCCCTTTAAAGAAAGCCGTCTCGGAGATAAAGTTGAGTGCGCACGCTAGCGCCGAGCCCTCACGCCTGAGCGACCTGCATCCAGATGGACCGTCTCGGGCCGCAGAGCTGTCTCTGATCCCTTTCCACGGCTGTCGTCATTTGGGTGGACTTCCTTTTTTTTTTTTGCTTTTTTTTTTTTCTGCCGGGGGAACATGAAAACCGTCTTTCTGGCAACCACGACTTTAGCTAAACTTCTAATACATTTGTGGCGGTTTCGCGCAAACGTTTCAAGCTCTAACCAGATGGCCGGTTAGGCTATAGGCATCGTTTGGCACCGCTCAGTTCAGGCAAGTGAATCCGCGGGACAGCTACACCGTCTGAAATAACACCGCACGCGCGCCAGCCATCCAGCGCAGGCGTGAGTATGCGCATGCAATGTCAAACTGCTGACAGAACAGCAGCGAGAAGGACAGCGAGCTGAGTGCAGAGTGTATCCGCACCCCGGCGCCGACAGACAAACGGACGGACGGACGGACAGACGGACGGACGGACGGGCTAACCGGTGGAGTTGAAGACACCGGGTGAGGGTGGGGTGAAGCTCTCGGCCAGCAGCGTGTTGTAAGGAGAGGTTCCGGTGCGAGTCTGCAACACGGGGTTTGTCAGAAGATGGTTGCCCATGGTCGCTGCAAGACACAAACAAATATTCCATCACAACCAGGCTCTCGTCTTTACCTGAAGTGTATGCAAAAAAAAAAAAAAAAAAGAGAAAAAGCAAGCCCTTTCAGAACACAATCGGCGTTATATTTTCAAACTCACATTTCCGGACTCAGTAATAACCTCTGGAATCACAGAAATATTTACCGTTTATTCAGATGGGGTTATTTATGTCACGCCAACGCTTTATGGAGTAATGCATTTTACACGGTTCTCCTCAATGTTCATGCCGACTGATTGTAACCTTTGAGTAAACAAAAAAAAACAATTGGTACTGTTTGGAGCAATGCCATACATAACCCCCCCCCCCACCCCCCCCCCCGCCCCCCCACCCCCCCCCCCCCGCCCCCCCCCGCCGTTGGCTACTGACTATGTACGGTAGTCAGATGGGAGAGAACAGTAATGCATGCCATTTTGTAGTCGAGAGGTGCAACCATTGAAACACAGTTAATTTCACAATGAAATGTGAATGCCACTACCAGACAAACATAATTCAAAGAAATGGCACGCCGAGAATGCCGAATAATGCCCATGTATGGCTTCAGCCCCAGGGAACTTGAATAGAAATGCCATGAAATTAAAAATAGGACAGCATGACGGAGAGCGGTCCGAGGCAAAGTGCCACCTTCGGGGTCCCATGCCTACTGTTCACCGCACGGCAACGCAGAGTGGAATTCTAACAGGAAAAGAAATAAAATTTTAAATATGCACCCAGGGACACGGCGATTTATTTGTCATTTCCCGTCATCTTACACACCCCCCGTCCATCTTTCTGGCATGCCGCACACCCCCGTTTCCCTCCGTTCTCTGGCTTGCTCGGCTTTGCCTCGACTCAACCACATTTCCTCAGTTCCTCGTGCCAGACATTTCTTTTTTTCTTCAAACACCACCAAATTAGTTGGGATTAGCGGCCAGCTTGTATCTCATAGGAATATCCTGTAGAAAATGAAATTAACTAGCTGGAAGACGAGAAGAAAAAGGAGGGTGAGGGGGAATCATGGGAGGATGTGCGAGCGCGCGCGCGTGTGTGTGTGTGTGTACGCTGCTTTGTCTTGTGGACACATCACTTTTGTCAGGAAGAGATTGTAGATCACAAAGAAGGGGGAGAAATCAAAGAGATGCGAGCTGCCAGTGATAACAATGCATTGTTTCTCCCACATATTCAGCCTCTTTAATTACTCCTCCATGATATCGCTCTCTCCACACTTTTCTTTTCCTTCCCATCCTCCTCCCTTCCCTCCTGTGCTTCCCTTTGTCTTTCACTTTCTGGTGACTGACAAACTTTTCCTCGGAATTACAGGGAATAAAGGCTTAGGCGCACAGTTGTTTATGTTTGACAGCGCAACATGGAGTGATCCACATTGTGTGTCTTCCAGGCCTGGTGATTGCTCTATCGTGACGAAAAGCCCCCCCCCGTACCCTTCCCCCCCAAAACTACCCAACCCAACAGCTCCACCACGCACGCACGCACACGCGCGAACCAGAACCCTTCTTCCTCACCCCCTGCCTCGCTCCTGTCACTCTCCTCAATTAGAATAATTACCCCCTGTTCACTCACACGCTAATCAGTTCATTAAAAACCAAATGGAGGAAATTAGCATAAAGAGCGATGGCTGATTTAGCTCCTGCCTCTGTGTCACCATCAACGCCCCCTCCTGAATCCGGAAAACCCGGGCCAACCTCGACCGCCTCAGAGCCACCGACGGCTGCGGCGGTGACGCGGCCAGTCGCCGAGGCTTACGCGATCGGGGGGACCTCACGCGCATTTCTCACCTCTTCTCCAACAATCCCTGGGGCCCTGCTCAGCATTTGGAGGGCACGGCCTACGTACGTGTATTGACGTAAGGAATGTATATATGCGTTGTTAATATTTGCCTGTGATCGATCGAATGCGAGCACAGAGGGCAGAGCGGACGCAGTATAATCTAGCGCTGGCACTGTCGGCCTCACTCTCACGACACTTGCACGACAATATTTTCAACGCTAGGGTCACAGCATCTGCAGTGATCTGATACGATATATTTTCTGGCACAAAATGAGAGCAGAGTAAATGATGTGCAAATTCAAATCTACATTGTGTTTACAAAGCAGGGACCCGACCTATATCAGTTGGAAAAAATGAAATGTCTACTTTCTCATTTCAACAGAAAAAGGAGCAACACCATTATCACACCCACACCGCAATTGAGACACTATTTAAAAACCTGTACATTACAAAACAAAATGAACACATGAGGCAAGATTTCCCTGCAAATGGCCGCACACCTTATTGGACACTTAACAATAGATAGTGCTGATAGAAATAATTATACTACAATTCTTAATATACTTAAAGCTGCTCAATTACAGGAACATTCGTTGGCAGCCAACCGGTCTGTCTTTGACCAATTTAAGCTTTTGTGGCTACTAACGGCCATTTACGACCTGGTCTATTGGGTGTAGGGCCATATGAATCATTCATTGACATAAACCAGAATGTGAGCCTAGGCTGCTTCTTTATAATTTATTCGATTCTCATACACACATGTGACGCTGAATGACGATGGTTTGCTTGGTTCTGCGCACCCAGTTTCCATGATTTATTTTAGGCCAGCTGTGCAAGTCTATATACATGTATAATAGACTATGTGTGTGTGTACATATATGCAGGATATGCATAGGAGTGCTTTTAAGTGGGCATAACTTAAAGAAGGGGAAGCAGAGCAGTAATGAAGGAGCGCCTCACCACGGTTGAGTGTCGGGGTGCTGTTGATATCCCCCGCCATGAAAGAAGATTCCGTCTGCTTCCGAACTGTGTCGTTCCACATCCTGCGGATCCGACTCTGGAAGAGGGAGCAGAGCGCAGTGAGTGGCAGCCAAACAGACAACAAGTTAAATATAGAAACACGGCGGGTAGACTTTGTAACTCAGTGGGGCTGCTGTAATCAAAAACTGCGGGGCTTGATCTAATCCACAAAGAAACAACATTCCCAGGCAAACGTGCCTGAGAAAGTGACCGAGAGGCGCCGGGTAAATGGGCACACAGATATGCCATGTTAATATGAAAGGGGTGGTAATAAACATGAGATATATATGTGAGATGTGATTGCAGAAGCCGATACTACTGCTATTGCAAAACATCATATTGGATTGTGGGAAAAGTCTGTTTGTGCCGATAGTTATCGAGTGTGCCAATACACATACGTCAGCATGTGCGTACAGATGTGTGGGATGGTACCTATATATAGCACATGAACTTCGAAGCATAATGTTTTATTAATGAGCACTCCAGCGACGGTAAGCGACGCTCTGTCACTAAGAATAAAACGTAGTGAACCCCTGACATTTCACACTGTATCGCTCAATGGCAAATGAAAATAATGTGACCGTGGACTGAAAAGAAATCAAGTCAATTTGAGCGCTTAGCAGAGTAATGGGTGAGTGAGTCACTGATATTGATTGGCAATCAGAACCCCACAGATGCACCTGGTTTGTACTTCCGACATTTCCAAGAAGGAAATAAATATATATTTTCGAAGTGCAGGCGGAGAAATTTCCCTTATAATTAAAGCTATTTATTTTGTGTTGACTCCATTTTTGACAGTGCTTCTCCAGAAAGCCAAATAAAATCAATGCCGTTTGATGCAAGGCAGATCATTTTTCTTTTCATCTCCCTGGAAAAAAAACATGTCTACGGAAACAAAACAAGTATGAATCATCTTGATGGGCCTGCCGATTTACTTTCCAAAATATACGCTTTACACATCAATCCATTTTCCAAATAGATACGTAAAGAGGGACACACAAAAGTGGGCCTGCCGAGTGCGCATATTGCTTTGTGTGTCATTTGATGTGCACCTGTCTGTGGGCCGCCGCATGGCGAGCTTGGCTGCCGCTGTAGTAGCGGTTGTTGGCACGCAGGCCCGAGTTCTTCAGGGAACCATGGGAGCTGGTGGTGGAGGTGCGGCTGCAGCAGTAGGAGTGGCGCAGACACTTACTGTACTCCTTATGGACCTGTAAGAACAAATTTACCGGCAGCGGGCAGGTTTTAAAGCCACTCGTAAACACAAACACTTAGTTTCAATGGGCTGGACCCAACGCGGAGCCGCTGAGGCTTTTATAACCCCGGTGGCAGCACAATCTGCTAAATGAAATCAATCCATACATACATTTAAATATCAGCCAACCACCCATCTATCCATAACCCATCTATCTATGCATAATCACATCCATAATAGTTCCCCAAACAGCAGATTTGTTACCTTCTTCTGCAGGGCACAGTGGAAGATGAAGATGAACATGCCCTGGAAGGCGTTGAAGGTGGTGAAGAGGTAGGCCATGATCACCGTGTTCTCGTTGATGAAGAGGAGGCCAAAGGCCCACGTCAGCCCCAGCAGGAAGAGCAGAGCGATGGCCCCCAGAGCCCATGACCTGATGGAAGGGGGACCAATAAATGTTACCAGCGTCTCGCCAGCGGACGCATTGGGATGGAGTAATAAACACCATTGGCAACGATCGTTTGAGCTCACTTGATGTTATCGAGGCGGCTGGAGTCAGGTTTGAGCGCCGAGGAGTTGCGAATCATCTTGTGTAATGTGACTATGAGGAAAATGAGGTTGAGCTGAGGACAGAAGAAATCGAGAGTCAAACGAGGCTTTTCCAAAACCACTGTCAATAACCTTAAACAGAACAAAAGAAAACGTTGGTTCTACTGTGTGATGTGCGAGAATAAAGGGGCCAATAATGCTCTGGAAAAGCGACTCTACCATGACAACAAATGAAACGGGTCCGATGAAGCTCCAGATGAAGTAGTTATCCACTCGCAGCCAGCACCTGGAGGGACACGGAGGAGAGAGGAGTCCACGATCAAACACTCGGTCAAACACACACACACACACACACCGGCATGTGCACTCCAACGCACACGCAGGCGGGCACGCCGCGCTATTTCCCCGTCTCAGCGGATTATCTTATAAAGGCTAATCATCAGGCTTTGCCTAAGTGTGTTCACAAAAAGCCAGTCCGCAGGGGAGGTGCAAGAAGCGTTTACACAGCACCGCACGTCACATTTCCAGCAGAGGGACTGGCGTAATCCTACTTCTCAATCTGCAGGTGCAAAAGGCCTCTTTTCACACGTACGCTTTCTTGGTCCCATAGCTCCTGTAGTCTACGGCCGCCGAGATGCCCACCACCAGCGCAGGGAAGCAGTAGCCGCACAGATAGTAGTACTTTTTGCGGGAGTACTCGCTCTCAAAGACCTCCACCAGCATGAGATAGAGTTGCACACCCTCCAGACACATCCAGGAGAAGGCGGCCAGGAAGAAGAAGTGCAGAAGGCCAGCAAAGATGGGACAGGCAATCTGAGGGGGGAGCAGCCGGGGAGAGAGAGTAGAGAGAGAGAGAGAGAGAGAGAAAAAAAAAAAAGCTGATTGGTGAGAAACGAAGTGATTCGGTTGCCGGAAGAAAAAGTGTTTGGCTCAAAGCAAATAACCGAGGGAAAAGAAGAGGGAAGATGGAGCAGAATCAGAAACTCCGAAACGGGATTAGTTTTGAGTATTCACGGAGGAAAAAAATAAATAAATAACCCTGCCCCCTGGGTGACTGGCTCTATGCGTTTTACTCAGTGGTAATTCATTACTCCGTGCAATAAATGTTTTATAGGGCAATGTCAAGATACGCTGCCTCATTTTCAGATTCACAGTCACCTTTCAATATAATAAAAAGTTTGTCCGTATGCTCTCGGCCTTTTTCAAGTTGAAAAATACAAAAAAAAACAAAACAACCTGATCTTGCGATTCGATTTCACGAAGGGGGGGGGGGGCGTGGGTGTGTTCGTTGTTGAAGACGCGAAAGCTATTTGCGTGAATAAGCACTTAACCTCCCGGGCGGCTGTCAGACGCACGTGCGACCAAGAACTCACGTGATACTCCGTCTTGTCGATGCCGATGAGGAAGAGCAGCTCAGCGATGAAGAGGTTGATACAGAGGTTCTTGTGGATGGTGTTGCGGTCGGTCTGCAGCCCCCGCAGGAAGCAGAAAGTGGAGATGCAGATGGCCAGACACACGAGGGAGATGACGATCCCCACCCAGGTGATCACAAATAGGATCAGTTCATGCATCCGCCCTTGGTACTGAGGTCCGGATAGAGTGGCAGGAGAGAAAGAGGTGCGTTTGAAAGGGTGGCGGGGGAGAGAGACACGTCAGAATTTGGAAAAAAAACAAAAAACATTTGAGTAGTGTTAAAAGGAGAGCGGGACAGACAGAAGAGGAGGAGGAGGAGGAGGAGGAGTACAAAGATAGACAGGACAACAGTGGAAGGAAGAAACAATAGGGGATAGATAGACAGAGGAGGCGGAGGGGAGAGGAAGTGGATTGATTTAATATTTGTAAATATATGCAAGGAGCTAAAGTGTGGAGACAAGAGACAAGACATCCCGGGGAAAAAAATAAAAAATAAAAAATACACGACATTCAAATTCATGTGAATGTCAGTCGAAAAGTAGCGGGACGTGAATTTGTAAGCGTGCGCCTTCCCGTCAGAGCGAACGGGAGAAAGAGAGAAAATTCCAAACAAAGAGCTTGTCAGCCTTGAGAGGGTACATTAATGTGCGCGCGTGTGCGTGTGTGCGCGTGTGTGACTGAGAGCGAGCGAACGCTAATACTCGCCCGGACGAACGTCGGCATAAATTACTCGGCTTTCCACTTGAAGCGCTCGCGCGAGTCCGCCCCCCCCCGCCCTTGTTTACTCACGTCGGGCTGGTGGTGAGCCATGAGCACGGCGAAGTTGGTGAGGTGGCTGCAGGAGCAGGTGGTGTGCGTGTTGTTGCTGTCCAGCAGCCTGCAGCCCTGCGACGACCACTGTCCCGTCATGGAGCGCTCCGAGTAGTTCCAGAAGGAGCAGTTGGGAGTGTAGTAATTCTCCAGCTGCGGAAAGACGAAACAAAACAAGAATGGAACGATGGAGACTATTAACGTAAGTTGCCGCGGGAGGTGGGAATCCTGCATTTTGGGGATTCGGGCCGGATTTGGTCACCTCCAGGTGTTTGAGCGTGAAGACCACCGGCTCGGTGAGAAACACTCTGCTGGACTCTTTGTTGATGGAGGCGGCGATCACGTGGGAGTTGACCGCCAGTCGCCTCTTGTCGTGGCTTGACCCCTCCACTTCCATTTTCACGGTGGCGTTCTCGGTGGACAGAAAGGATCCCAGGTTTTTGAAGAGAACGAACACCACCTTGACTTGCCCTGCACACGGAGGGAGGAAAAAAAAAAAAAGAAAAAAGAAAAAGAAGGATGGAAAGATGACCCCTCCACTTCCATTTTCACGGTGGCGTTCTCGGTGGACAGAAAGGATCCCAGGTTTTTGAAGAGAACGAACACCACCTTGACTTGCCCTGCACACGGAGGGAGGAAAAAAAAAAAAAGAAAAAAGAAAAAGAAGGATGGAACGATGAAGGGAGGAGGAATGAAAGAGAGAGAATATGAGAACAGGAGAGAAAAGGGAGGGGGGGGGAAGCGTACAAAAGAAAAAAAGGCACATTTAATATATCAGGAGGGAGATACAGACAGGAGATAAAGGGGGAGGAGAGATGGGGGGGGAGACCAAATACAGAAATGGGGGAATAATATGGTAATGGCAGCGAGAGTAAAAAAAGGCACATTTAATATATCAGGAGGGAGATACAGACAGGAGATAAAGGGGGAGGAGAGATGGGGGGGGGAGACCAAATACAGAAATGGGGGAATAATATGGTAATGGCAGCGAGAGTGACAGAGATAGAGAGTGGGGAGTGACAGGGCGAGCGAGAGGGAGACAGAGAGAGAGAGTTAGTGAAGGTTAGAATGATGGTAAGGACCGTTTCATTTTGACTGGTGGAAGAGAGAGAGATTTAATGTGGAGGGCAATGGAACATTCATCCCTCAAGCATTCACAGATCTCTTATTATTCCATATGAATATTTCATGTGCGTTTGTTTCAATCATTCTAATCTCGTTCCCACTGCAGAGCCGAGCGGAGACAGAAAACAGAAAAGGCTGGGGGGGGGGGGGGGGGGAGGAGGGGAAGGGGAAGACGATGGGGTGGGTGGGGGTTTAGAAATAAGGGCGATGAGAGAGGGGGATAAGACGGAGAAGAGACGCAGGGACGGAACGGAAGGGGGGAAGAGAGGGAGTGCTGAGATTGCTCTGTCAGACGGGGGCTGATTGTAATCTACACGCCTCCCCAGCTATTCTATTAAGACTGCTGTTAAGAATCCATCAGGAAAAAGAAATTGTCTCAGCGCTTTTGTTAATCTGATTAGCCTATTATTATGACCCAGTAACTTAGTCAACTGCATGCAGATCGTTTGAGGCACGCACGCGCCCCACGTGCAAACGCAAACATTAGAGAGCTGGGCTGCACAGGTCCTGGAGGGAAAGAGGAAACGGGGGGTGGGGGGTGGGGGGGTATACCGACCGTTGCGGCTGTACTGTTTGATGGTGGAGGCTGAGAGCTGGATGCTGCTGTCGCTGGCGTAGTTCTGTGGAAAGGACAAATCCTGCAGGTCCATGTCCGTGTTCAGCACGTGCACCTCCAGATCTGGCGGAAACACACAACACGCCAAGAACTTTATATGGACACACCGTACCCTTCGCCAAAAGGTCCAAAACTTGCTCGACAAGTGGCCCGCACTGGGGGCCCTCCCATGCGTCCGGCGCTTTGCGCGACACCGCCACACACTGGCTTCTCACCAATGCTGGGCGCCCGGTCGGAAAAGCGATTCCCGTACATGTTGTTGGCCAGCAGGAAAGCGCCTTTCTCCAGGACGTCCAGGAGCATCGTGGCAGTGTGCGCCTGCTCTGTGCTGTTCATGTCCTGCCACGACTCCAGGGCCTCGGGGCGCAGTAGGTTGTCCACGGTCTGCACCACCGCCTGTCACACACAAACAGCATGTTTGTTACCGACACTAAAAACTCGACAACAAGGAGTGCAAAATCCTGAGTAGTAAGCAAGAAACATCGTCATATATACAGTATATATATATATATATATACATGCAATTTCCAGTTCGAAACGTGCTTTGCGCAAGTATGCACACGCAAAGTAATCAAGGAGTTGCATGGTCAGCAACCCTTAGTGAGACACACAACTGCAAACGAAGGGACGGAAAATAATATGTTCATAATAAGGGAATAGGGCCGCAACGATTAATCATTGGCCTTATGGCAATTAGCACGTCATTCTGATGGTGTCAAACGGCACAGAAGACTTTCATCAGTAAGTGATTTGTCAGGATATTCACACTTATCTAGTAACCAATCATTAGGCTCTGGTTCACTGACACAGCTCCTTGCAGTTGGATCTTAGGGAGTCCTCCTAGCTATTAATTAGCCATCAGTCAGTAATTGCCCCCTAATAATTACTCATTTTATGTACCATATCCAAAAGTGTAACCACATTATTCGAGAACTCCAAAGAACAAAGTCACCATTGTCGCCATTTCGTAGGAACTCGCCACTCCCCCTGCACTAGATGTATTACAGACATATTACCTTTCTATTTCACACTTACAATTCATTTAATGGCAATTTTGATGGTTGTATCAGCTATCCAATTTATTGGAGTGGCCTGCCTGATGAATCGTGTAATTCTCCTGCTCATGCCTCTCACAATGAAGGATTGACTGCTCTATGGAATAAAGAGCATCGCCGTTAACAAAATGAATTTAGCATTAGCGCGCCAGTGCCACCGAGGACAAAGATGGAGGGTGCTTTTGGGTTTATCCCCTGATCAGCGGGGTTCACACTGAGCTCGCTTGCAACGGGGGACAAGGACTGATGGTCGAGTTACATACGACACAGCAACCCCTATTTTTTATTTTTTTTATTTTTTTGGTTTTTCATCCAACCGAGATCAGAAGATGTGGTGTCATATTACAGCACGCTGCAGACAGGTCAAGACACAAAAGACCGCGTGCTGCATTTCATCATTACAGAGGAGCATACACAAGGCCTTTTCATGATATTAGATTACAGCTTTCTCAGAACCAGAGATATTGCACACATATTGAAAAAAGCACAGCAGGGGGTGGAGTAACACAAACTGATTTGTGCCTCTTACACTATCATCAAATTACATCTTCTTAGAGCCGCACACATTGGGCCTTGTTGTGCACAATGAGGCCAATGCCAATATGACACTTTTTAGACTATATCACAGTGCGACAAAGCTCAGATTATGGCACAGACAGTTGCTTCCCACGTCAGCCGAAGCCACATTTCAAAGATGTGTACACCATGAGCAATAGGAAAACTACAAATCCACTTTCGCTGCTCTGGGAAATACTATACCGTTTTTTTTTTAAATACCGTACACCATGTCTGCCAGGAGCTATACCAATCCAGAAACCCCATAAGTAATGATTCCAAAGGAAATATAAATCATAATACAGAGCACTGAGCCAAAGGAAATCTCATCTACAAGCCTAGTCTATTCAAGGATTTATCTTCCTGTCGTTATTTTAAGTCATGGAGCAGTCCTACTCCGCAGGCATGTTAAGTAGGCAGATAAAAGAGGAAAGGTACCTGGATATAGGCCCGACAGGTCCGCTCTCTCTTCTGGAACTAGAAGGGGGGAAAACAAAAGCAGAAATGAATTTGCCGTAGGAAAAAAAAACGAAAAAAAAAAACGAATGTAAATGGAAAAACTCACTGGTGTTCAACCTCGGCATTCTTTTGTAATGTATGCTGGAATTAAACAGCCTATAACACGGCTGCGTGTATACTCAGCATGCATTGACAGTTGCTTCTACCTTGCTGTAGTTTTGCGTCGCTAAGTCCTTGTTTCCAGGCCTCAGGGCCTGAAGCTGAGCATCCAGTATGTCCAGCAGTTGTTCAATCAGTCTCACGGAGGAGCTGACGTCACCGGCCTGGATCCGACCCCGCGTGTGGTTCACCAGCTCCCCGGCAATGTTGGCTGCATTCTCGCCGCTCTTTATCTGCACATCATCAAATAAAAAAAAAAGAAAAACACACACAAACACGGGCACATGAATATATGCAGTCATATTATAGGCGCAATACACCACATTTGCTTTGATGGGCTGAAATACATTCAAAGCCGGGGGAAAATTCAAACTGTTGAATGTTCACATGGACACAAAGGATTTGTATGTTGGTTTCAGGTCTGAGACAACCTTGTAATGTCTCGTAATCAGATTTCCCCAGATTCTCTCTGGGAAGGGGTATTTATTACTCGCCTTTCTTGTATCATTGTAAACAAAGATGGTCCTTGTAGAAAAAAACGAGAAGATTTTATTCATAATAACACAGTTTCACTTGCAAATCACCCCCTTGGCCCCCGCTTTGCAAGAGCAATTGATTTTTGCCACCAGGAGAAGGTATAATGGAGTCTGCTATTATATGCTGTATATAACACCTTGGCTGCTGCTCACCCTCCGAGGCACATGTACACACTTACAAAATCTTCACAGTAATTTGAATCACTGCCAAACTGGGGATTGATTAAATTCCTATTATTATCTACTGTAACCGAATTTTGTTTTAAAATCACTTTGTATCACCCCTGTTAGTTAGTGCACAGGTAGAATGCTTCACGAGAGAAACCAAGCAAGAGTTCTTTCTGAGCTGTGAAGTCATTTGCCCGATTCTTCAAAAAAATAATGAACCAAGCTGTAATTAATGTACATCAGTGGGGGAAAAAAAAAGAAAGTTAATTAAGTATTAAGAGCAGATGCCTTGTAATGAAGGGCCAGTGGAAACGAGTGCGTATTCTAATCAGGCCAGCCTTGGAGATATGGTAATGTGCGCGGAGGTGGACAGGGAGGATGGTTAGGGCAGTGGGGCAGAGGAAGCCAAAGAGACCAATGGCCAGGGGGTATGGCTCCGGGTCTTACCTTCTGGGCCACCTGGTTGACCCACGGGGAGGTGCAGTTACTCAGGTCAGGACCCCGCGGATTCCACATGACCTGCTCGGCCAAGCACTGGAACGAGGCGATTCCTGGGTGACGAGAGCAGGGAGAAGAATCAGAGGACAGGGGAGTAATAGAGAGATAATAAGTGCGAGGCGTCCGCAATTAAAGGGGAAAGTGTGCAGGAGAGGGATGGGCCCGTTTTTTTTTTGCGCAAGAAAAATGGAAGGAAATTAACTTTAAAAATGCAATATGCAAAGCGTTTGAAGATGAGAAGGGAGGAAGCAGGAAGGAGAAAGAGAAACAAAATCTGAAGCGGAAAGTAGAGAAAGGTTAAGTAATGGAGTGCGGGGCAGTGAGAAAGTGAGGGATGAGAAGGCGTCCATGCCACAAAAGTAACCGTTTTAAAGGAACCACATGCACGCCTGACATGTATTCAACACAAACTAAAGACATCAGGCAAGATCCTTTCACCGTCAAACGAAAACGCCTGAAGGGGGAAAGCGTTCTCCACCGAAACCCCTCATTTGCAGCCCGGTTTTTTCAGTTTAACAACGAGGGTTCAGAGAAAGGACGCCGAGCGGGGGGGGGGGGGGGGATAAAACGGGAGAAAGTGCGGTGTCGCTAACACAAATAACCGACGTCGAGTCACAAAGGCGACACGGAGAAAAAGACGAGGAGAGAGAGACCACAGAGGGAGAGAAAGTGACAGAAGCAGCGCGGCAGAGCGCGGAGGCGGCGGAGAAAAAGCAGCGAGACTTCGCGGTTGGAGGAGGATGAGAGCAGATGTGGCGTGGCGTTGCATTGCTTACCCCCCCCCCCCCCCCCCCCCCCTTGAAAGGCTTCCCCCCCCCCCCCCCTTCCCACTTTTGTCAGTACTCTCCTCCATTTACCACAGATTGGGTTTGAAAGCGCTGCCAAAATGTGGCAATTAAGCCAGCTGCTAATTTACTGTTAGTGCCATTCCGACAGAGAAAACGTATAGAACCATTGAAAGGCAGTGAAGAGGAAGACGGAGGGAGAGGCCCTTTTTTCTTTTTTCCATTTTCCATTTCCCTGTGACCAAAGATTGCTTGGTGATGGCGGCAATGTTTCGAAAAGGTATAGGAGCCAGCACGCAGGGAGGTGACGCCCGCGTCGTCTCGCCTTTCATCTCATTCTATCGCGACTTTCAAATCGGCCCGGTGTCGGCGGGAGATGAGCCTTTCATTCATGGAGGACGGGCTTTCATCTGCAAGTCCACGGGGACCGTGCCTGCCGGCGAGACCGACGCAGGGACAGGGGGAGACAACAGCGGTGGAGAGGAGAAAAAAACAAAACAAAAGAAAAAGAAAAACAAGGGGCGACCAACACAACGATCACGCACTGGCTTGTGTCAAGGCATCCTAAAAATGTACACAAAATGCGGCAGTCCTCACCTAAAGATCCCTTGGGACACGGGCGGTCGACGGTTTCCCCTCGCTGCGTGGCGGGCCACTGTATACCGCGCACCAGCTTGGCTTCGCACACGTTGGGCTCCGGGCCCGGAGGAGGGCGGGGTGGCCGGCGGGTGACGGGCACGGTGGCCGTGATGGGCCGGAGATCCGGGTGCATGTTGATGGAGCCGATCGGGCGCGAGGTGGGGGCCGGGGGGCGGGCGGTGGACGGGCCGGCACTGGAGGTGGACGGCCCGGCCGACAGGGTGGCGGTCACTTGGGTGGTGGTCAAGGGCCCTGAGGTCGCCCAGGGATAAGACAGGAGAGAAGAGAGGGCTACAAATGAGCGCGAGGCATTTTTGAGAGTTCCAAGTGGGCGCGAGGGATTTGTTAGGAGAGCCGGATAACCGCCCGAAGCCAAGGGAAGAGAGCGGAGGACGCACATATATGCGACTGTGAGATGCCGCTCAGAAGTCGAGCTCAAAAGTTAGTCCGACAATAATTGGGGTGACACGAGGCACTTTTGTTGAGCCCCTCAAAGCCTGGGGAGAAGCAGGGCAGGGCGACGGAGAGAGAGAGAGAGCACTACCACAAGACAGGGGGAAGTCAATAATTGATCAAACGCATCAGCCAAGTCACCGTCACTAACAACCAAACCTAATGCCGAGATAAAAGCGACACATCACAACGACAAAACTGATCAAACGATCAAAGTCGCCGCGCGCAACTCCCGCTCGTCTCTCTCTCTCTCTCTCTCTCTCTCCGGGCATAATTTGAGCCCTGCACAGGCCTTAATGTGGCTCCGATATACAGCACATTCACACCTCCCTCTCATATTGATGGGCCGCCACAATGCCGGGTGGTGTTCTCGTTTCATCCTCCCTCTTATCATTTCACAGAGACTTTTTCATTATCCATGACACGGAAAAGTTGATACGAAGCGCCGCGGCAGTCAAAGCTGAGAGGCTGCTCTTTGCTGTAACTACGGCGATCTGGCATCGCAGGCGTCCAAATGTCACGTACGAAGCAACCACAGCTACATTCTGCTCGGGTTGTTTGAAGTATTCCCTGGTCGGGCAAAAAGCATCTTCCTGCATAACAGCACACCGTGAATAATGCTGCGAATTTCCGAAAAAAAAAAAAAAAAAACGTTTTGTGACCTAATCAACCCAATTAAGATAATATAATCCTGTTTTTCTTCGCTTCCCACGGCAGGGACACTGCCAAGATATTCCAGATCCTCCTTAATAACGTAATGTTTTGTAAAAAAAAACATTTTCATAAAGCATTCGTATCTCCCTGCAATTCCACATCATATTCTAGGAGGAAAAAAAACAAAAAAAAAACACAGCGGGGTCCGTAAAATACTTTTCTTTTAAGGCAATTATCAACTGCAGGTCAACTGCCATGTCGGGTGGAGAAAAAAAAAAAGAAAAGAATCATCTGACAATAATACATTATTTAAAACACGTCCGAACTTAAACCCCTCGTAAGTCATTCTCGTGTTGGGATCTCAAAAATGAACTCGCGGGCATTGCACAACCTTGCAATTCTGCGCCATTTTAGAACGGTGAAGCGTGGACGTAATGTGCCGGCTTGGTGTGCGATTTCCGTCGTCCGGATCACTCCTTACCTGTGGTGGGGTCTGGTGGCCCAAACTCCAGCGGGTAGCGCAGCACATTGTAGTTGTTCCAGACATAGAGCTGGTTGTCTCGGGGGTTGTAGTCCACGGAGGAGATATACTGGTAGGGGTTCGGGAAGGGGATGTTGACCGGCTCCTCCCGGCCGTGGTTAGTATTGTAGGCATACATCACCAGGTCCCCGCCCGCTTCGCTGTCATCGTCCTGGTACACCGAGCGCACCGCGTAGAGCACGCCGCAAGCCATGAAGGCGTTGGACGCCACCCTCTTGTCGAAGCTGGTGTCCCAGGTGCCTTCGAATCGCAGGGTGTACGGGTTTACCTGTGGGCAAAAGGGGGAGACCCGGAAATTAGACGGGGGCTGAATGGAAAGAGAGGAAGGAAATGAAGACGCGGGTCCATGAGCGCGGCATTGTATGTGCAATTTGAAAATTGTACTTTGAGTGGTGGCCCATTGAGCTTCTGTGAGAAAGAAGCTCGTAGCAGCCGTGGTCCATGGATTTCATGGCCAAAAAAATGTCCAACGTCAGGATGAACAAGACATTAAAACCTTAACTGTAGCATCTCGAAAGCCTTTGAAGAACTTCATTATTAAAAAAGAAATGACTCCGCATAATGTTCCTCATCCTCCTCGTGTTTACATGAGCCTACGGCAGGACTGATTTCTAAGCACTTGTAGAAGCGTTTAAAAAGCAATTAAACCGTCAGCTTCGGAGAAGAGAAAGTTGCGCGGAGTCGCTTCGGTTTAATATACCTTCAAACCGTATGTTGAAGCATAGCAGCCCTCCATATGTTGGATGCGCTGCGAGTGAGGAGGGAAAAATAATAAAACTCCCCGGAAACCAAACAATCCCTTAATGAGGAAAGTGATCACTTTCTTGTTTATTACTTTGCCGCTCCATTATGCCGCACGCTCCCATAGCTCATGCAGGGCTTGATATTTTGGATGTATAGCTCAACTTGGGCCGTTTGAAAAACAATTATTCCCAACTCTGTTTCCTTGGGAACTTGATTGCAGTTTTGTTTGGAAGAACCAGGCGATATTAGAACATGAATGATTCACGAGTTTTGAGTTTGATCAGGGAGCGAGGCAAAGGGCCGTCACTTGGCATTCATACATTTAGAGGAATGTGGTCCTGCTTCCCCAACTGTTTGTGCAGAAGTGCGGCAGACAAACAAACAATGCTCCAATTCTTTTGATCATTAAATCTATGTGTGTTTCCATATAAAGAAAATGGTCTAAGCATCTAAGCCCCGACAAAATTACAAAAACAACTCAAATAGTAACCACCCCGGAGAGGATTAGTTTTTGGACATTATCCGACTTGAAAGTAAGGCCTAACCTTTGGCCAATGATATTTAAGCCACGCCCTCATTTTTTACCCTGATCAACAATATCTCTGTATCTCATTTGTCAGTGCACCTGTGCAGCCTCAACAGGAAGTCTTTTGTGTGTGACAGATGACCTTTTTGCCTGACCAGTAAAATGAGATTTTGACATAATCCCCTCCCGCATTTATAATCCCCATCATCCCCTTCTGTTCAGTGCCGCTCGCCCACCTGGCTGACCACCAGACGTCCGTTGTTGGCCTCGGTGGCGTAGATGACCCAGAGGCCATTCTCATCCACAGCGAGGTCGATGTCCGACTTCCCACCCCAGCGGTACGGCGAGGTGTCGTGGTAGTTGGCGTTTGTGATGATGGCCTCGCCGCTCTTGATACGCGTCCGCAGGTCATACTTGACAATGTTCCGTGTGCGTTCCTTGTTGTAAAACACGGCACCGTCGTACACCACAAACCCAGTGCCGTCGACTCTGTTGGGCAACCTGTTGGACAGAGAATCACATGAGTGGTGCAGAAATCCCACGAGACCGCCTCACTGCGAGCACGCTGCCACCGCGGTGGAACTATTCCGTTATCACTATCCATATCCACATTCAAAAAAAGAAAGCCAATAAATCGATACGTGGCAGATGCTTTTTGATCATCCCGGACAGTGGGAGGCACCCTCACTTGTAGGTGGTGGTGGCTCGGCTCTGTTTGAATTCTTCCCAGGAGGCGTACTCGTACAGCATGTCGGTGCGATAGGGGGTCCAGGGCATGACGTACAGGCGGTCCCCAGATTGAAGCGGGTCCTTACACCATGCCCCCGCCTGGTGCTCGGCCTCCTGCAGAGAGCTGGCCGCCTGCACCCGCAGCAGAGTCCCCGGGCACACAAAGACTGTCGGAGTAGATACGAGGAGAAAGGGGAAGACAAAGAAAATGAAAACAAAGCATTGTAAATATGCAATATATCATGGAGATGGCAGGGGGAGGGAGAAAGGAAATAGGCAAAGGCCAAAAACCATGGGATACAAAGCGGGAGAGGAACGTGGACGGAACAGAAGGGGATGTGAGCGGATAAAAGTAAGTCGAGAATTCAAAAGGAAACAAAGAGTAGTAAAAGAATGGGACAGAGGCAGGGAAGGGGGAGTGAGGTGAGGTACATTATCTGATTTAAAATGAAGGAACACATAAAAGCTCATTTGTAGAACATCAGCATTGTGGTTGGAAAGCGTGTGGAAATGATAAACGGGAGATTTCTGGCTGCCGCAGCCGCAGCCGCGCCTTAAATGCAGTCTCTAATCTAATTTATCTCTTTACTTTTTATTTGCTTGTGCCTTTTTGATTTCAAAGGGCGCCGTTTCCCACACTGTGCTACTGGGTGGTGGAACAATAATTGTGGAGCTGGGTCTGAATAGAGCTCAAATCTGGCTCTCAGCCAAGGGTAGGAGGAAAGAAAAAGAAGCTTTTGGAAAACGAAGGTAAAGATGTGATTTTGGCCAGGCCTCCCGGTCTGCCACCACTACAGCTCGGCTTTTAGACACCCACAATCACACAGCATAAACAGACAAAACCTACAGTCCTTATTCCAAACAGATACATATGCTCACACAAAAATACAATACACAACCCATGTCACACACACACACGCACACACACCCCCACACACACACACCCACCCACCCACACACACACACACACCCACACACACACACAGCAGATATCTACATTGAACACGTGGAGGTCATCGGCAGGGGACCAGTGTAAATTGGCTGTTTGACGCAGTGTGTCCCTGCCTGACAGAGAGTGCGCTCTGGGACAACTGGGCAATCCAGGTGATCTATGAGGGAAGCTGCTGGCATCCTGACCACTCTGACATCACAGGAGCGCCGGCAACAGAGAGCGAGCGAGCGAGTGAGCGAGCGAGCAAGTTGGAGCCACTACAGAACAAAGCAGGTGAGGAGTCCCCGCGCCTCCTCTGCTAGTTTATTTTTGTGGCTCTCCGGCGCCGGGTTGCAACACGACCAGGCACCTGCTGGTCACCTCATGACTCAACGGGCCTCTGAACTAATTGGGCGCCGCAGGGGCAGCGGGACACAGGTGACGCGCAGCACACACACGGATGCACAGACCCACGCGTGCGGCGCAAGGGCAGGGCGCGACGTGCACGCGTACACGTCCCCGCGCACACGTGGGGACGTCACGCTGCGACTGTTCAGAGTGAGGGATGGGTCTAGGCTCAAATGGTCCTGAATATTGCATGGAGTCTGGCGCAGCAGGAGAATAATAATGGAGATATGGCGGAGTTACTTGAGGAATTTTTGGAAAATCCAACTCTTGCTTATTGCTTCCTGTCATGCTGTTGTTGATAGTGGCTGGGGAACTGTAGTGCTGGGCCACTTAGGAATCAGCCTGTTCTTTCTGAGGGGGTCCAACAGGGACTGAGACTGACAGCCAAATTGGAATCTAATCATGCTCAGGCATAAACAAACACTCTGGATACAGACGTTTCACAGGGAGGAGGCTCGTCATGCTCCATGGTGGCGCCAAAATGCTCACTCGAAAGCAGCTACGCCTGAAGCGTTTGCGTTGCAAATATGAACGTGGGTGACTAGAATAGAATACCTTAACTAACCTCTTGGCAACGTTTCACCATCTCCCAATGGAATGACATCTTTATCTATCCAGACACATCATGTGTGTGTAGAAAATAAACGGAAGGGCCAACATAATTCAAATAAAGGCTTCAATGGGCGAGGTCCCATTAGAGCAGAGAGCTCTGGATCAGGATATAAAAAAAAATAATAATAATAAGTAGGACACTGCCTCGAAAGTACAATGCTACTGTGAACAGAGAAATAAACAGGCTGCAAAATGCAATGCCGCGTCTCTGCATGTAGGTGACCCATTAACAAAGCCAGGAACACTCGGCCTCAAGGTAAAATAAAGGACATAGAAACACAAACATGCAAATCTCATCTCTTCGGCAGGACAAACCGCTCGTGAAGTGAGGATATTTACTCGTTTGGCTCATGCTATTATCCATAGAAACTTAAAAGTGAGGGACAACTCTAAAGCGGCGAGTGGTTATTACTTATATGAATATGAACATTAGCATCCAAATCACCTTTTGCCACAAAGTAGTGATATTATTTAAAATATTTCACCAAATTATAGCTGTAGAAGAGAAAACCAATGTACTATATATATATATATATACACACTTTGTACACACACGCACGCACACTTTGATGGCATTTGTCATTTGTCAATTATGTCCATATTGAAACTATGATAGGATTGGATCCAGAGCTTTGGTGGCTGATATACTTGACTGGCCATAATATACAGGTAAGAGACAGAGAGAGAGAGAGAGAGAGAGAGAGAGAGAGAGAGAGAGAGTGAATGCACTACAATCTATAAGGGCTTAAAAACTGTTGTCGTCTGCAATGCAATTTACCCTCAATACACTGTGCCCGCCACGGTGTCCCTCCAAAAATACTATGTGATTCTGTTCATTATTGCGCCTAACCTTGCAGGCCTGTCCTAAATTGGTTGCAGTCTGTACTCTATTGGCCTCATCATCACAATAACACTGCAGTGCAGCACAGACTAACAGCCTGTCATCCTCTGCCTGCCTCCTCCATGTTCCCGTGTGCCCTTCTTTTGCGTGCGAACCCTGCCGACTGCCGATCAGCGAGCCTCGGTTTATTCTAATGAACTGGTCGTTGGGTGGGAGCCGTGTCAAAGGGGCTCATCAACGGCCTCCAGGCTGCGCCCGCACGGCTGGGAGGACACGCGCGCGCGCCCACACACACACACACACACACACACACACACACACACACACACACACACACACACACACACACACACACACACACACACACACACACACACATACATACACCCGCCCGCGCACATTTTGCACACTCACCAGCCAAACAGAAAACAGTGGCCACGCTTCACACCCTGCAAACCCTGCCTAGGGGGCTTCATTAACTCTGACCTGCGCCCCCCCAGCCTTCCCGGCTGCCTTCCGGTTTACCAGCTCTTCCTGCCCTCCCTTCACTCCCACCCCCCTCTCTCTCCCTCTCACTGTGACGGGTGACGGAAACAGCGGGAAGCCACCGCAGCCAAACCCAAGCAGTATAGAATCTATAGTACAAGAGGCTATTATGACCACAGTATGAATGAGGTATTAGGCATTAGGCAATACGATTTAGGCGTAAGTCTTAAGATTAGGCATGATCCTAGGCTGGCAGGAGCAGGTTAGCTGGAGCAAGAGCCATCTGGGATTATGCGAGATAGTTAGATTAATAGATTAATTCCTATTTGGGCGCCGATGGAAATCTTGCAGTCGTGATCGTCCCTGTGAAGTCACAAAGCAGCACAGACGCTCCCTTATCCTACAAACTAGCCAGATGGCTAATGAAATTTACCTTATCTGGGATTAAAACCCAGGCTGTAGCTATCATACTCTGGCACGCCAATTACTGCCACACGTAGAAGGAAATACTGCTGTAATAATTGGCTATTTATCTCCCTAATCCCTTTTTCCAGGCACAGGTCAGCTGTTACTTGTCAATAGGAGGCTGCAATATAAAATGATGAAAGCGCCAGAACTTTCCCAGAAATGACAGCAAATATCTCCCGCGTAAGCGTCGAGCGGCAATTTGTGATCGACTGGTAACGCAATTAAAAGTGAGCGCTGACAGCTAGAGGCTAAATTTAGACTTTTCATTTTGGTTGACTTCTGTAATCCATGGTGTTCTCACGTTTGATGTGACAGCATCATGGTGATGGTTAATGTGCGACTTTGATGATCTAAACACCCCCTGCCAACCGTTGGCAGCTGCAAAGTGGTGTCCTTGCGGTGTTGGTGCTTTTTGTGTCATCATCACTATTTTTTAATATTATTTTTTTTTTAATCCTAGTTACGGGGATCTGAGAGCTCTGCTGGCCCAAGTCTTCGCTCCAGCCCCAGTCGTGGCCGGCTCACAGGACTGACTGCTGAGAGCATGCTGCTCTAATTGAATCCCACACCTGTTACTGGCAGCTTCAGGATGCCGGCAGCAGGGGGCAGAAAGGAGCATGGCATGGTACCCTACATCCCTGCCGGACAGTTAATGGGCTTTAAGTGTGCAATGAGTCTCTTCGTGCTATGCTGATATGCGTTCAGCAGCCCGTTTGTGTGTGTGTGTGCATGTGTCTGTGTGTGTGTGTGTGTGTGTGCATGCAGAGGAAAGAGACAGAGAGGCAGGAAAAGAGGAGAAAGCCTAGAGAAGGGCGTGAGGGTGTTCTGTGTGCAAACGAGAAAAGAGAGTAGGGTGGAGTAAGACCGAGCAAATAGGTTATTTCCTGTGAAATGAGAATTAGGAGTGAGTTAATCTGCCGAGGAGTGACATAAAGTGACAGAGAGAGGAGAGAAAAACACGCGAGGAGAGAGAAGGGCTCCCATTGTGCTCCAGCTGCCTTTTAGACTACAAGGGGTTCAAGTCATGGGAGTAAAAATACAATACAGTACACACAGCCGCGCACCAACCCGAAATGCCCCAAACATCCACCAACAGGATGCACACAAGCTCTCGCACAATACACACAAGGGCACGCCGTCCAGACCAGTGGAAGGGGCAGGTGTCAAAGCGGCACCTTTTATCAACCCAAACATTCGCCCCAGAGAATACCCTTCACTCAGACCCAAAGCCGGCAGCAGAAGAGATACCCAGCATTGAAAGTCTCATCTGCCTTGGAGGGGAGCCGACACTGAGTGGCAGGAAAGTTGGTCCGGACGCGGCTTCAGGCTGCAAATACAGTCGCTGACAGAGGGTCATACCCTACGCGGACTGACTGAAGCTTAAGTGGCGGGGTAACAACAAGCTGGCATGGCCGCAACGTTAGACTAGCCAGCCTGCCTGCACGCCCCTCCCTCCTCCCCGCGCTCTGAGTCAGATCTCCCTGAGGTGACGGCTCTCCATCACGGACCTGAAACCAGCTGCTGTGTTTTAAATTCATGAGCATCTGGTTCGCTCGCGTCTCCGTGCTTTGGCTCTAACGACGCAATGACTTCTGCATGTACAGGCAATCCCGACACTCTTCTCTGCCTCCCTGTACCGCTGCGCAGGGGCGTCTGCACTGCCTCGGCCACGTGACCGCGCTTGTGTGTGGCGGGTCATTCCTAATGAGGCGATGCTGCCTGACTCATCGTCTCTATAGCGACCGCTCTCCATCGCTTCCTCCATTCGCAGCCGTTCTTGGCGCCTTCCTGTCACACGATGCAGTGGTCTCTCACTCACTTTCCCAAATCGCAGGCATAAAAGGTGCATGTGTGAGTAATGGATTTGTCCTCCCACCATGCCCTCTATGGAAATACCATTGCTTCCCTTTCTTGCCTATTTTCACCGGAAAAAGCAAACGAGAGGTGGGAAAAACATGGCGGAAACTTGTTTGGCCCAGTCAGCAGTGATAAAGAACCTCCTCTAATGGTGTGGGTAGTACAAATCCCGAGACTGTCAACAAAAAGGATGAGAACAGAAACCGTGTGAATGGAAAAAGGAGAGGTGGCGCCGACATGGTCCAAAAATAGCCCGACAGGAGTAGTTCACAGTGTTGGGCGTTCTTTGAACAGGATCTCCACACCGCCACATCATAGCACACAATGTCAATCATCGGAGATAAATGAGTGATGAATCATTTGACAGTCTTGGGCAAAGCATAAGTCTGCAATGTTAACTGAGCCATTAACAGAGAACGAGGTGCATTCAACAGCAGTGAGGGGACGGGTTACAATGGGTAGGGGCCGGAGTGCAGACAGAGGAGAGGTATATGTTCATTTTTGTGTTGTTGGGAGGAAGAGTCGTAAATAAATAAGCAGTTGGGTGAGGTGGAAGCGGGGGGAGCAGGAGGAGGATAAAGGGTTTGCCGCCTCCTATTCCGCCGCAAGTAGGGAGAGAGAGGTACCATGGCTGCGTGTGGTGGGAGAAAAATGTGAGACAATGATCCATGTTAATGAAAAGCCACGGACATGACAACAGACAAAGAGGCCCATAAACCCTTTAATGGCAACCTCTATGAGAGTTAATTCCTCCAACATATGGATCCAGCCATGGGGCCAGGCGGGGGAAATGGCCGAGGTTCAGACGGATGTGAGCAGGGGAGTTCAGAGAGAGTTGAGGAGGGTGGGGACCTGAGTGGGGGAGTTTAGGCTCATTGGGATGCTGGCGCTAATGGCCACTACTCTCAGCCTGACCTCGGATAAGGGTCGGGTCTATATCTGCTCTTTAAGAAGCTAGTGATTGAGATGCCTGGCCACACTGATTGCCGCTCTTTAGGAGAGCTCGTGGCGGCGCCCTGCAGCATCGCACGGAGTCCATTAAACGGGGCGCTCGCCATCAGAGGATGCACCCCCCCTCCGCCAGCCTCTCCTCCCCCTCCACATCACATCCTCCCCCAAAAACAGCAGGACACAGGGAGGGACAGACTGATGTGCATGGGCATAGGGAGGCACAGGTTCACAGTGCATGTGCAATGAAGAAAACAAAGAGGTGGCAGCGACAAACCACAGAAGGAGAGAGAGATAGAGTGGGAAGAGACAAGTAGAAAGAGACGCGTCGAGATGCTCGAAAGAGCCTGAGGCTGCCTGTGATGGCCAGTTGTTATCCGAGAGATAAACTAATAAGATAAAAAGCCAAGAGACAGAGACAAAGAGATAGGCAGTCTGAGAAAAATATAAGCAGCTATAGGTAAGGGGAGTGTGAAAGAAGATGAGTTAAATGGTTGAGGCATGATTCTTTGAAGAGATAGAATGACAGAGGGACACTGGAGCACCTGGAATGCGGATACTGTAAAAATGACCTCAGGGCAACTTTGTTACCAGTTACTTTGTGACTTTACTTTGAGACAGTCCTGAGAAACTAAAACAACTGGGGAGGAGATACAGAATGGAGAGAGAGAGCGAGAAGCTGGGCAATATGACAAAAAGAGTATATTGTGTTCTTGGGTCTGGAGGGACAAATAAACAGCAATGTGGAGATGAGCGGAAAAATATACAGAGGAAATGTAATGGTAAATGTAATTGTTAGGTGTGTGAGGCAACAGTGTGATAAGACATGGATTTTTTTTTCCAAATGGATGAAAAAAATAATGCCATCCATGAGATAATAAAAAGGGGTGATGCTTTGAAGTTTGAATGTGAAGTCCTACTTCATATAAGAAGGGAATTATGTTATTTTGTTGTTTATCTCTCAAAGATATTGGACTGACCTCCCATGTTGTGTGGGGGGGTGTGTGTGTGTGTTTATGTGTGTGTGTGTGTAGGTGTAGGGATGTGTGTGTGTGTGTGTGTGTGTGTGCGTGCAGGTCAGGCTGGTGTCATCAGAACCAAGGAGGAAATCTAGAAGGATTTTAGAGTTTTTGGTTATAAGTCACAGAGAGATAGAAAGACACGGGTAGAGGAAGCGATTAGAGATTGAGAAAGAAAGGGGAGGGATATAAACATCAAACATGACCACTACACAAGGTGCTGGGTTAGGAAGGGATATGGGGGAGGAAGGGAGACAAGGGAGGTAGAGGAGGAGGAGGAGGAAGGGGCGAGCTGTGGTTGTTATGTTCATTGTGGTCTTTACCTTTTTGATCCACTTCTATTCAAGCATCGGAAAAAGGAGAAAGAAGGAGATAGAAAGATAAAAATAGAAAAGACAGTAAGCAAGGAAGAGAGAGAGAGAGTGAGAGAGGCAGAGAGAGAGAGAGAGAGGGAGGGAAAGTAAAGAGAATAAAAGAAAAAAACAGGTGCAGGAAAAAAGAGAAAATTGAGATTAAATAAAATGCTGTCCTTTCTCTCTTTCTTTTTTCTTTTTATTTTTTTTTTAAGCAAGTTATCTGTCTGTGTTATGGTTGGCTACTCGGAGAAAAATGGCTCAAATGGAAAATGAGGAGGGGGGAAAATGGCCTGACCTGGGTTTAAAATCCATTTCCATTTCATTTCAGCTTTATCAATAATCCCCCAAACATCACAATCCGTCCCTGACCACACACTCTCGACCCCACCTCCAACCCTCTTATTGCCACATTCCTCCCACTGTCCCGTGCGCCAGAAGGGCGGCCCCCGAGGAACCTGCTGGAGGAAGAAACCAAAAATAGGCGATCTTTGTGCTGGGGTCCTCTTCAGCTGTGGAAGTAGACAAAGAGACAGAAAGGTGGAGAAAGTGATGGCGGGGAGGGGGGGGTGGGTGGATGGAAAGGTGGCGATGTGCATCTTTGGCCCGTGGTCTTGAGGGATGATTGAATCCCGACGACTGAGTGCAGACTGTGTTGATATAAGAGCGTTCCCTTGATCTAAAAAAAAAAACAACCAAAACATAGCTTTTTGCTTTGGCCCATTTACGGAGTCAGGAAAGCTCGCTATAGAAGGCGGCGAAAAACACTCAACCCATCGACCGTCCAATCAATGGGGAGCTGCCGGAATGCCTGACCGAGGCTGGCTCATCACAGAGCTGGGAACAAACGACGGGGAAAGGGAGGGGCTTGACAGAGTGGAATGCATCAGAAACAGAGAGACAAGGTCGGGGAACAGAGAGACAAGGGGGGGGGGGGGGGCGGTTCGTCTACAGCGAGCTCATCACACGCAAATCAATACGTTTTGTGTGTGTTGAGTCACACCAAGGCCTCGGCTGACACCGGCAGGTAAGGCGTGGCTCCCCTGACGACCGTACTGCCGCTTGGTACCTGCCGGTGTTGCCGAGTCTGGGGGAAGCCCACGTGCAGCCGGAGGGTTTGGGGCGCCGAGAGAAAGCACCGCCGCCGCGGCGGTGCCGGCGCGCGCCTTTCCCGCGGCGTTCACCCAGGCGCAACTGCCGTGCGAGCGGATTGTCATGTCCCTCGGGGCGGGAGGTGTCAAAAGGCACTTGGATGGTGGAGCCCTGCTGCGAGCGCGATTGCCATGTATGTGTCGCGGGGAGCCCGAAGTCCCCCGGGGAGCCCGGCGAGATTGTCGCGACACCTCGGAGTGTCGCCCGCAAAAGAATAAAAAAAATAAATAAAAGGAGGTGAGAGAGAGTAGGACACGGAGAGAGAGAGAGCGAGAGAGATAAGAGAAAGAGCAGGAAAGAGAGTGAGAAAAAAGGAAAGAGAAAAAAAAAAAAAAAAAGTAAAAAAAAACATTACCCGCACAAAGCAGCATTAGCACCAACAGCCACGTCGATCGATTATCATCCGACGCCGAGATCAACAGGGAAACAACCTCAACGCAGACCCGGGGGAACGGCAGCCGTTTTCGGCCCGGAGGGGTAAACACGGGGACGCTGCGCGAAAGCCAGTCCTGTGAAGCTGGGGCAGGAAAGCATCACATCCCGCGCCACCGACCGCCAGTGCCACCCTAGGCTCCGATGTTAGCCGAGGGAAAGAGTGGGCCGAGTATCCCGAGCTTTCGCCCTCGCGGGAGCAACGGGAGCAGGGGGTTGCACGGGAACACCGGGATTCTGCCGAGCTTGAGCGTATCGTTTTTTTTAAGTTTTTTTTTTATTATTATTACCGCGGAACCTACCCGCGGCAGAGCGCCACGATCATCTAAAGCGATATGCGGAATGCCAGGCCATAAATGGACCCTGGGGTGCACCATGTCTTCCTAAACAGGGGTGGAAAAAAAAGTGGCGATGATGAAGAGCACTGGACCATGTATGGAGAGAAAGAGAGGGGGGGGAGAAAGACGGAGCGCTTCTTCAATGCTGCAGAGAGGGAGAGGAAGAACATGCGGAGCGGAAGACGTCCGTCGATTCCGTTGCTGTCCGTTGTCCTGGAAAGTAAACACTCGACACAGAGACACGGCAGATCAACACACGTACCTGGGAGGGAGGGAGGGAGGGGGGAGGGTGTTTGGGGGGGGGGGGGGGGTGTTTGGGGGGGGGGGGGAGACAGAAACTCATCAAACTGTCCTCACAGTGAAACAGGAGGTTAGGTTAAGGCCACTTCGGCTGTTTGTCGGATTCATTCAGCATTTCTCTTTCAGGGCCCTTTTGAGAAATAAGCCAATGCCCTCTCTCCCCTTAATCACTGCTCAGCTCTCTCTACAACCCTATCAATTACTCCCACACTAATGAGTACCGCCAGAAACGCACGCCCTCTCAAAGACACGCACACATTGTCGGCGTGCTGCGGGAAAGCTTGGCCCCCGTCTGTCTCTTCCACCGCGCTGAGAGACGGTGTGTCCTCTCCGTCTTCTCCCGTCCACTTCCCCTCCGGCTTTCTCCGTCTCTCGCGTTCACCAAACATCAATGAGCCCGACGTTTAGCGGGGGCCCGTGCATATGAATAGAACTTCATTTTCGGCCGCATCAAAGTCTTTCTTCCCCTCCCTTGAAAACGCGCGTCGTATTACAATGCCGTTATTCCTTCTTCTGACCAACTCGTCCCGACAAGTCGACTATCAACACCAGGATGAGTGACAGAGCCACAAAATATGAGGGGGTAAAAGTAGAGGATATGGAGGTACCCCAAAAAGATCATCAAATTCTCCACTATCCAGCCTGCGTAGGCACTGCGTAGCCAGTCCTTCGGCTACCTGCCCTGTGCATATCAACGAGATGAGTCACGGCTGATAAAATAGCAAAGGGCACAGCCCTGGGCCTACTGCTTCTGGCGCGGCCGGCACGGATGGCCCCCAGCGAGTCGAATCGGGAATCGATGGCGATGTAGCACGGCGTCCTGGAGGAGGAGGGTGGACAGGTTGGGTTCTTGGCACACATCTGCGTTAATAATCCCGGCGTAGGCCTTCCCCTGCACGAAGGACTCGCCGCAGCTGTGAGCACGAATCTGGGACGCCTTAATGGAAGCCAGCAGTCCCCGACACACTGTGACAGTGTGAAACAAGAGTTCAGTTGAGCCGTTTTGTCTTGCTCTGCTCCGGCTGGCAAAAACAATGCTTTGTGGCGGGGAGGCCTCGCAGGGCTTTTTGGCTCAATGAGATATGATTTGACGTGTTGGCGGATGTTGTAAATTTGCCAAAGCGACCCCACGCGCAGCATCACACACGCACAGCTCCTGGACTCTTGTCTGAGCTCAGCTGACAGGCATTCGTGCCTACGTGTGTGCGCGTGTGTGCGGGCGTGTGTGCGTCAACTCGGCTCCGACTGTCACCTCACCGTTTCAGGTGACTGGTAACACGGCGCGTGTGTGACACGCACATAGAGGCCCATCCCCGCCCCCCCCCCCTCGCGGTTTTATTTTTCCTCACACACGAGCGTCAACATGCCAGTCCTATCATCTCAGTTGCTATGACACAGGACCTTCACATATCATCTTTCCATTGTTCACTTTTAAGTGACGAAAAAACCTGCGTCAGCCTCGGATGATGCCAGAGTGCCCAGTGCTCCCAGCCAGACGTGAACAATGGGGCATTACCGGAGCGATTAGCAGCAGCAAATTCAATTAATCTTGACAAATCTCTGCTGAGGCAGAACCAAAGAGAGCGACGCGCCCTCCCCCTCTCCTGGTAATTAAAAGTGACCGAGTTGAGTGGCGTGCGGTGCGACTGTGTCTAGGTTTTTTGGATGAACAGTTCCAGCACTGAATCTGAATGTGTCAGGTCATATTTAGTTTGTCAGATGAGCACAAACATTTGGAGCAGTCACAGGGGGAGCCGCGTGCGCACGTTTTTTTTGCCATTTGCGATGAGCGGAGTGTAGTTGTGTTTCTTCAGCGGAGGACAGGGGGTAATTGGCTCTTCTTTGTCACCTCAGACAGGTGGGACTTTTCATCATAGAGGGCTCCGCTTCCAATTTTTCTGAACAGGGCCATACCTCAGACGCAATCAACACAGTTTCCCCCCCCCCCCCCCCCAAACACGGGAAGGAAAAAAACGCAAGTCAGCAGGTATTTAATCACCCCTCTGATTGCCTCGTGGAGGGAGAACAAGCTCCCTTGTGCAGTCGGCCGGAAAAAGACAAGGTTAGACTGCCTGAGGAGAAGTCGGTACACCAAAGCTATGCTACCTTGACCCGCCTATGGACAATACAGTAAAGGGCACAAGGTGCAACGCAGGACGAGCAGAGGTTTACCAAACAGAAACTATGCTCCTAGAGAGAGGCAATCTGACTGCATCCAACGTCATGCAGGATAACAAGAGGAGTCTCGAGCAGAATACCTGTTGTCTCCCGGAAGGCTGTGAAGAAAATATGTAAACCGAAGAATAATCCCCAAAAGGCCCGAAACCCAGCTAACTTCTTATTTGTGACTGTGTCCTAGACCTGACTCAATAAAGACTCTCAAGAGGTCAACTTTGGGCACACAACCACTGAGCAGAGGAAGTCCCTGAGTTTCTCCCCATCAGATGTGAACGGTTGGATGTTTGAAAATTGGCCGCACCTGTAACAGAAACAACAACAGAGACAGCAGAAGAGACACAATAGATTGATAGGACGGGGCAGATCGATGGAGAGAGTAAAAATAGAAGAACAATGAAAGAAATAGGGCAGTTGAGGAGGATTAGAGAAGCCAAGTGCAGACGAGAAGTGAGAAGAGCAGTGAGTGGTTGAGAGGGATGGAAAAAGAGGAGATATTGACGCGGTCCGATAATTAGCGAGGGACAGGCCTCAGAGAGAAAAGATGAAGAGGAAAAAGAAAGAGTGAGAAAAAGGAGGTTAGTAGCCTTGGAGTTGACTTGATCCGGTGGCTCGCCATAAAATCTGCCCCTGAGGAGAAAGCAGAAAGAATCACCCCGTACCCCCGCCACGATAAACCAAAGACGTCTCCCGAGACACTCAACCCAACCCCCGCCCCCGCCCCCCAACAATCCAAACACCCCGATATGTTTCTTCATCCCCTTCCCGCAACCCTGGTCCCCTCACTCCTGCACAGCGAGGGGATCAATGCTGTAGTAAATAATACATGAGAGGGAGGAGGGGAGACTGAGCGGAGATTTTCACATGAGCGAGGATCAACACATCGCCGTATAATCCTGGCCTGTGTCTGCTCCTTTTGGCTGTGCGAGTACGATCTTTCTCGGCGTAAAATGGAGAGACAGCGGCGACTGTGTGTGCGCCGGAGAGTGTTTTGTGTGTGTGCGTGCGTGCGCAGGTGTGTGTATATATCACACCTCCATGCAGCTCTGAGCAGTGCCACGGGGAAGTCAGCCGTTACCATGGGGACATTCAAATGTGTGACGCTCCAGGTCATGTGATCTAAAATAAGCCTTGTGCTGTTTGTGTTAACATTCCGAGTGTGCGGTGCGACACACACACACACACACGCACACAATGCCCCCCGCTTTTCAGTCTCACTGCGCCCAATTTTTTATTTGTATTGAAAATCAGAGGGACAGCAAAGGTGTTTGGCACCAGATAAACACAGTGGCCTGCCCCTGGGTCAACTAGCGTGCAAGTGTGGGGCGGTGTGTGTTACACTGCAGTAATCACCAATAAAGGCCGACACTGTGTTTGCAGTGGGTGTGTGCGGGAAGTCCTTATCGGACCCAGGCGTGTGTGTGGAGCACCTTCCCCCATGTGAAAATCCCTCTCACAACTGGCACACCGCTCTGTCGATGAAGAAAAAAGGTTTAGCGTGTGACTGTGTGCGTGTCTCTGTGCAGTGTATGTGTACAAGAGAGAAAGAGAGGGAGAGACAGAGAGTGGCCGAGGGCCGAGGGTGTTACGGTTTGCCTTTGTTGAAAAGGGCCAGAGAGAGAGAGAGAGAGAGAGAGAGAGAGAGAGAGAGAGAGAGAGAGAGAGAGAGAGAGAGAGAGAGAGAGAGAGAGAGAGAGA